>OX375883.1:32039058-32094507 GCA_947359465.1 Metellina segmentata | reverse complement strand
AAATTTCAAGTGGTACGCAGGTACTAAAAGGTTGGGAACCCCTTGTCTAAGTGATTGTCCAGCGTGGTTATAAAGTCTGCGCTTCCGATAGGCCTGACCATGGTTTAAAATTACGAGGTGTCCTCGTATCTTTCTCTTCAGGATTGATCCCGGGTCGTCACCAGTAACCCGAAGCGTTGCGCTAATTCGACGTTTAGTTCACCTACCTAAAATAAGCTGGTATTGGAGAAAGAAAAACGCTAAACGAACCGTATTTATGTACAGTACTCCAACAGCGCAGACAGTTAAGTTATAGCTTAACAGGGGAAACGAGAATAAATATTATAAAGTTTTTAGGGTAAAAAGTTGTTCTTTTAACAATACCCTAACAGGTACTCCCCGAAGAGAAGATATTGTATAATAATTCATACTCGAAAATTCTCGCATAGAACCAGCCCTAAACATTTCTGAATTGTTACTATCTATTATTACTCCTATCATTTCATAGGGCTGAGGTTGTATGGTTGGAAAGGAATTAGTAATCTGGAACGGATTAACAACCGGAGATTTGTGAATTCAAATAACGCCTTAGACCGTAATGTATAAGGGGGGGGGGGGGCACGTTGAAACTGTCGTGGTCTCAAATATCCTCACACGTTGCCGTGGTGCTTAAGTTTTGAGTGTGAAGTGCAGTTCGGGTGTGAAATCGTCTTCTGACCTTGGTTCAAAAATACGTGCTGCCGTCCTCTGATCTTTCCATTCGGATTAGATCCTGGACTCCTCAATTAACTACCTTCCTACCATTTCATACCTAAGTAAATCCATTTACAATTAACATGTGCATCAAAAATGAGCATTTCATACGTCTAAACTATGTAAAATTAGTCAAAAATATAGGACACAATTTCTTCAAATATACTCTTAATGGTATTATATCTTATTTCCAAAACAGTGCATAAAGTTCGCACCTCATTTATTACCTCCTCATATCTCATTTATTGCCTCCTCATTTATTACCACCTCATTCCTCAGTTTTTAACTCCTCGTTTATTACCACCTCATTCCTCAGTTTTTTCCTCCTAGTTTATTACCACCTCATTCCTCGTTTATTACCACCTCGTTCCTCGTTTATTACCACAACATTCCTCATTTATTACCTCATTAAAAAATTCACCACCTTTTGAATTCACTCTTCTAGTGTTAGATTATAGTGTGAATTTATTCCTCTAGTGATCCTGAACAGATTATCACAAGTAGTCCTCTAACTACGCTCACTGAATCTCCTCTCGAGAAAAGGATTATGGGTCTGAATATTGGCCTCTACTTTGTTCTTGAAGATCTGAGGAAGAAACTGACTCTTCAAGGCAGTGTTCCCACTGAGCTGATTATAAAGGTTGGTGTGCTTCAATTTCCTTTTGCCTTTTAACTCGTCATCTGATCGTGGTTCTTTAATTACGGGGTGCTGTCCTCGAATATTTCCATTCAGGAGGCCCATACAGGAAATACAAAAGTACAGTGAGAAATGGTAACCTTTTAACATTACGGTGATAAAGTGACCAAATCTAGAAGCAACGGGACCCTTAGGTCACTTCCGTCTATTGGGAGGAAATGCACATTAAGCATCTGATTGGTCAGCGCGATATAGTGATAGACTTTGGCAATATCACCATTTTTGTCACCATTCTTTAAAAATGCACATTCACACATCTACCCTATCATTACTGTGGGAGTCTAGGGGTTCTATAATATATCATACCTGATAGAGCGTGGAATAATAAAAATACAATTAATAATAAATTTATTAATAATAAATACATTTATTAATACTAAATACATTTATTAATACTAAATACATTTATTAATACTAAATACATTTATTAATACTAAATACATTTATTAATACTAAATACATTTATTAATACTAAATACATTTATTAATACTAAATACATTTATTAATACTAAATACATTTATTAATACTAAATACATTTATTAATACTAAATACATTTATTAATCCTCAATACATTTATAAATACTTAATAATTACATCAGAACAAGACATCTGAACATCAGGGAGTGTGTCTCACTGCTGATACCACGCACAACAGAGGGCGCTTGTGTTGAGGGCATGGGCTGTAGTGGAGGGTATACGGCGGTATACGCCGTATACCCTCTGGTTTTTCCAGCAAATTCCGTATACCCTCTGCTTTTTATTAAAAACTACGAACACCGCTTTGTTTTTCCTAGTAAACATCGCGTGAAACATCACGTGAAACGCAGATAGCTGTAGAAGCAAAATAAAAGTTTCTATTTCAAGATATCACCTTGGTACATAATTCCAAAATCGTACCCATTAATCAAAAGCAATTCATTCAAAGTATTGTCGATGGAATGAAATTCAGACTTTGTTCTGATGTCAATGGAAGGAAATTCAGACTTTGTTCTGATGTCAATGAAGAAAGTTGTCAACTTTTGAAGGATATATCCATGCTTGATCCAGAAAATATAAATACAGGCCGAGCATGTTTCACGGCCGTTTGCGAGGGCGGGTTTAGTCTAATAATACCTACCCGGTCCTTAGAAAGGATTTCCGACATATATATACACATGTATGTGTGTAACTGTCCCCCCCCCCGTGGAAACTGTAAGTAGTAAGTACATGTTTCGCATCCCCATGGAAAAAATTATGCGGGTATCAGAGTGTACTATACAAAGAGTGTACCATACAAAGAGTGCACCATCAGAGGGTATACCATGTGCCCCTGCCTATACTAGCGCAGGGGACCCCATGGTATACCCTCTGATTTATTTACGACTACAGCACTGGTCGAGGGTCGAGAGAATACTATTCTACAATACGATATTATATCGCCAAACGAGGTAATAAATTCCATATTCGTCAACCAGTTCAATTTGTTACAACAGTGGCGTGACTAATGGTTTTGTTGGTTAGTTTTGAGAGATGTGGCCCAAAGACCATATTTCACTATGTCGCACAAAACCCAAGAAAAAGAACATCTAGTAATGTACATACATACAACAAAGGAAGTTTTACTTTCACAGAATAGTCGCCTTCAGCTCACAGGTTATTAGAGCAGTGGGTAAACCCACTTTGCCACAACGGTCTCCGTGACTACTCGTTTACATAGTCCATTTTTTTAAAGATCTCTGAATGGTGACGCCCAGGCTACGTAAATCTTTCGTTGATGGATTGATCCTACGTTGTCGCTAATAGCCCGTTGCGTTGCTTGCCAACTACGAAACAACTGTATTAACCAAACAGTACAAGTGACGTCACGTTCGGAATACGTACAGGAAACACTCTTTGCCCCCTCCCTCCCCCCACCAAAAAAAACCACTACCGCCACTTGCATTTATCTCGACAGAAAATGCCTCTCATACGTGGAGGTCTCTTTTTTAAGGACGTATGTATCGTTTCAGGTCCTGGTTCTGAGTTCCAAAATCGAAGAGGTTGGAGGTGATGTGGTCTCCGTCAACAGGAGCCTGATGA
This sequence comes from Metellina segmentata, assembly GCA_947359465.1. NCBI lineage: Eukaryota > Metazoa > Arthropoda > Arachnida > Araneae > Tetragnathidae > Metellina > Metellina segmentata. Next base: position 32,091,017 of record OX375883.1, on the reverse strand, counting down.
GAGTTCTTCCAGATATCCTGCCGGTGTCCTTCAGAAACAGCACGTGTTCACCTTAATCTATTTCCTGTTAGGCATGTTTTTAAATAAATGCTCTTACACGATTAAGATTCAAGTCTCAGTTTACTTGCTCAGGTTCAAAATATTTTCAACGATTCACACCATTTTAGTCTTTTGTCCCGAGATTTCCGAGTTATGGGGCATTGCCTTCGTCCTACGCAATGAAGACTAAATACCCATATCTATTATGTTAAAAAATCCATGAACTCTTTGGAACTTAAGAAAAATTATGTTGCGCCTCGTTAGATATCTTTGGAACTATTTAAAGGATTACTTACTTAGAATGGAATTTTTTGGAAAAATTCCACCACTCCTGTCCTTTAAATAGAAACCTTTGGAAGGATTTAAACAGATTATTTTATTCTAATGGAATCCTCTGGAAAAATTCTACCAGTACATGACTAAATACCCCCATGCCTCTATCAGATGAAAAAAAATCCCTGAACTCTTTCGTACTTCCGAAAATTTATGTTGCGCCTCATTACATATATTTGGAAAAATTTTAAGCGTTCTTTACTTAGAATGGAATTCTTTGGGAAAATTACACCACTCCTTTCCTTCAAATAAAAATCTTGGGAAAATTCAATCAGATCCTTTCCTTCAAATGGAATCATCTGGAAAGATTCTACCATTACATGATTAACTATCCATACCTATTAGATGAAAAAATCCACGAACTCTTTCGGACTTAATAAATATTCTATTGCTCCTTATTAGATATCCTTTATTGGTCCTTTGTTTCGAATGGAATCCGTTTTAGAGATACTACCAGTGCATGACTAAAAACCCATACTATTAGTTGAAAGAATCCATGAATTCTCAGAACTTGAGGAACATTATATTGGTCCTTCCCATGGATAATATCACTTGGAAAGATTCTATTGCTTTATTTTTTATTGGAAAATGTGTCGTTTGGAAAAATTAAGGCGTTGCGGATACGAAGGGCAATCTCAACAAATGTTGGTTTCGAGTGAGTGGCCGAAAGTCCTCACGTTGAATTGGTGTGGAAGTTCGGCGATTGGGTAGCCAGCTCTGGTGTTGCGTCGTCATCTAATCGAGGCTCAAAATTAAGTGGTGTTGTCCTCAGATCTTTCCCTTAGGGAATCGATCCCGGACCGTCATCAATAGCCCGCTGTGAATCTCTAGTACGACGTTAAAAAAAAAGCTACCAATAACCTCCACCACATTTTCCACTCTCAAGAGCATTCCAAGAATGCTCTATTAGATTGAGGTCATGTAACAGTTCTGATATGAATTCGGTATTCTTGAAATATGGGGGCCGAGGTAGCCTGGTTGGAAGAGGATCGAATTAAAAACCGGAGGGTTGCGAGTTGAAGTCCAACCAAATACCATCGTGGGGCTGGTGCATGATATATTCGTCGTGGCCTCAAATGTCCTTTACGTTGATGTGGAGGTTTGGAGAATTGGGTGTTTTATGTGTTACTGGTGTTTTATGTGTTACCTTCTAGATCGGAATGTTCCTCGTTCGAATCCGTGTAAGTGCATGGATGCTTGTAAGCGTACGGTGTAGAGGCGTGATCCACCTTAAATCTATCGTGGCCGAAAGTCCCCACGTTGGGTTGGTGAGGAAGTTTGGAGAGCGGGGTACCAGCTCAGGTGTTGCCTCGTCATCTGACCGAGGCTCAAAATTACGTGGTGTTGTCCTCGGTTCTTTCCCTTCTCGATTAATCCTGGACCCTTGCCAATAGTGCGTTGTGTTACTCCAGTTCAACGATAATTGAAATACATATCTACTCTAAATTTAGACATGTGTGTACGTGAGAAAACATCGGCAATTTTCGTGGAACACAATGTAACAATAGAGGTACAGAACTAAATCAAATGAAAACACCATTTAAATCGATAAATATTGAAAAAATAGTTTTTACAATATTGGTAAAACAATCACGAATCCCGAGAGCAGCGAGAGAACACAATTGAATCGATTCTTTCAGGACGTTTTCAACGAACTGTCTCTTTAAATCAAGAAGTCAAGCGAAGAATAAAAACAGCCAAGGATAGTAAAAAAATATACTTTTGTTAAACCTAAACTTTTTTGTCTAAAGGTTTGAGAAACTCATCAAGCAATCTTTTTCGATATCGTTCACAATGCCGGTCAATTTCAAAGACGATACTGTGACATAAGAATAAAATTGATTAAGTTATTTCCAGATTATTTTTTTTATTTTCGAACTAATCATCACGTATCGATTTCGTTGAAAGAAAAGCGAATGCATTAATGTATTATAGAATCGATGCTCTTTCATTTAGCATTGTTTTAATCCAATTCTGTGAAGATTTCACAAAGGGAGACAAAAGCAACAAGATATCACCAAAAAAAAACAGTTGCTTTCATACTTCTTACCTAAGATATACGCGCCGACCAACCGGTATAGTGGTTAAGGTGTTAGCCTCTAGATCGGAAGGTTCCTGGTTAGAATCCGGGTACGGGCATGGATGTTTGTAAGCGTATGGTGTAGAGGTGGCTGGTGCACCTTAAATCTGTCGTGGCCGAAAGTCCTCACGTTGGGTTGGCGTGGAAGTTTGGAGAGTAGGGTGCCAGCTCAGATGTTGCTTCGTCATCTGACCGTGGTTCAAAATTACGAGGTGTTGTCCTCGGATCTTTCCCTTAAGGGACTGATCCTGGACCGTTGTCAATAGCCCGTTGTGTTGCTCTAGTACGACGTAAACTAAAAATTACCATTACCATTGCCATTGTATTTCAATAGCCCATCGTGTGATTGCTTTAGTGTGACGTTAACTAAAATACCCACCTACCTACTGTCTTGTATTTGACGCGTTTTGGCCAAATTAAGTTGCGCAATAAAGCCTAATTGGCGTCGTGAGGAAAATTAGAATTGTGTTCCAGCTGAGGTGATATCCCGTCATCTGAAACTGGTTCAAAATTATGCGGTAATTGGTAATTATGCGGTAAGGTAAAGTAATTTTAAATAACGTTGTTGTAGAGCAACACAACAGGCTATTTACGACGGTCAGGGATCAATCCCCTGAGGGATAGATCGAGGACAACACTACGTAATTTTGAACCACGGTCAGATGACGAGGCAACGCCTGAGATGGCACCCCACTCTCCAAACTTGCACAACAACCCAACTTGAGGACTTTCGGCCACGACAGATTTAAGGTGGACCAGCCGCCTCTGCACCATAATCTTAAAAATATCTATGCTCTGACCGGGATTCGAACCCAGAACCTTACGATCTAGAGGCTAACACCTTATCAACCAGACCGGTTGGTAATGGTAATTTTAGTTAACATCGAACTAGAGCAACACACCGGGCTATTGACGACGGTCCGGGATCAGTCCCTTAATCAAAATTATGCGGTGTTGTGTTCACGGATCTCTCCATTGGAGTTTGATGGTGGAAGGTTGATAATAGCTAGCTATATTGCTCCAGGGTGACGTTAAATGACATACCTTCCTACCATAATACCTAAACACAAAAAGGCTCCTTCCTTTCATTGCCGACAAACCGGTGTAGTGGTTAAGGTGTTCGTCTCTATTTCGGAAGGTTCCTGGTTAGAATCCGGGTCCGGGCATGGATGTTTGTAAGCGTATGGTGTAGAGGCTGCTGGTGCACCTTAAATCTGTCGTGGCCGAAAGTCCTCACGTTGGGTTGGTGTGGAAGTTTGGAGAGTGGGGTACCAGCTCAAGTGTTGCTTCGTCATCTGAACGTGGTTCAAAATTACGACTTGTTGTCCTCGGATCTTTCATTTGAGGGACTGATCCCGGACCGTCGTCAATAGCCCGTTGTGTTGCTCTAGTAAGACGTTAACAAAAATTACCATTACCCCCATCCTACCTTTCGGCTTTGAATTCAACTGGTCTTGTGGTTAAGTTGTCAGCCTCTCGATCGGAAGGTTAGTGGTTCGAATCCTGTTCTATGTCGAAACGAGCGCAGGACAAGTAAATGAAATGCTGATTTATACAAAATATTACAGATACAGGGTGGGTGACCCAGCGGGTACTGTTTGAAATAAATCAAAATTTCAATACACATAAGAGTGATGGTAATTGGTAATTGGTAATTTTAGTTAACGTCGTACTAGAGCAACACAACGGGCTATTGACGACGGTCCGGAATCAGTCCCTTAAGGGAAAGATTCGAGGACAACACCTCGTAATTTTGAACCACGGTCAGATGACGAAGCAACACCTGAGCTGGCACCCCACTCTCCAAACTTCCACGCCAACCCAACGTGAGGACTTTCGGCCACGACAGATTTAAGGTGCACCAGCCGCCTCTACACCATACGTTTACAAACATCCATGCCCGGACCCGGATTCGAACCAGGAACCTTCCGATCTAGAGGCTAACACCTTAACCACTATACCGGTTGGTCGGCCCATAAGAGTGATGGAAATATTTCAATGATATAATATTGGAATTAAATAGTAGGCAATGAATGATAAACAGGTTCGAAGTGACCGCCTTCTTTAATATGGACAGCTGTGAGGCGGTTCAGGAATCCATGTATCCAACGTGAGCAGACATAGATGGCAATCGTGTCGACTGCAGTTGTAACGGTCAGGAAGTTGTCCAGTTCAGGAAGTGTCCTAGGACGTGTCTGCCGCACTTCGTTCTTCAAATAACCCAAGAAGAAATCGCGAGGGTTTAAATAAAGGGATTATAATTTAATTTTTCTAAGAATCATATCAACCACTTTATATGTATGATATTTTAAGTAATATCAACATTTTAAACTGTAATAATCAAACTTCCTCTATTAGTAAGGTTAAAAGTACCATTTGCTTAAAATTTCATAAAAGGCAGTATGGGTTATTTGTACCCGTATTGCGTATTTCTTGAAGGAATAGGTCAAAGTTTTGGATCATATTTAACTGTTTCATTACAAACATTTTTATTTGTGCTTTATTGTCACGTTCCTTAGAAAAGATGGTTTTTTTCTGTCTTAAAGTTTTGAATTTTTATTTCTCATAGATTTTTTGATAATATTGCACGAATTATCTTTGCAGTTAGCTTTCTAAACTCCAGCTTACGGGATCCGAGTTTTATTTTTTAATCTGTCATTAGAAATTAATTTTTATGGCTTTATTCACGTATACAAAGCCTAATGTATAAAAAATTCATTATTTTTAAAGTAAAAAATACATTATTCTCTCTCTTATTCTCAGAAATAAAAAAATGATAAACTGAATTAAACATGAAAGAAACATTTTTCAATTATTCCTCCGAAGTGGAGATAATACAAAATGTTAAAAGATTTAATTTCACTCATAAAATACAGCAGTAGTTAATAGGTTCAAACGTTTCCTGATATAAGCCACACCTCTGTTCAATCGAATTCATACAGTATAAAACGTTCGCCAAGTACAGGAAAGACCATTAAATTTGTACAGATTTAAAATTTACAAAATAAAGAACTTGCAAGTTTTTTGTTTATATTTTTATAATATAGAAATGAAAAAATATGATGGAAAGTATCTTTGTAAAAAGTATCTTTTATAGCCCGAAAAGGTAAAATAAAAAAATTTAAAGTTCGCACTATTTACTTCATCTCAAAAACACTAGTTTTCCTACGCCGCTTATTGTGACGTCACAGTGGCCAATGACGGTTTGTTTAATTTGATCGTGACGTTGAAACAGCAAGCGGTATTTCTTTCTTGTTGATCTGAAAATAAATGGTAATTTTTAGTTAACGTCGTACTAGAGCAACACAACGGGCTATTGACGACGGTCCGGGATGCGATATTCCACATTGACTAACTCCCGGGCACTCGCGTCGCCAAGCTTGCCAAACCAGACGAATTTTTAAGCTGTCTGTCGTTCCGCGGTAATCCCTCCCCCGTAAGTTGGCAACCCACGTCCTTATGCAACGCGCCCGTCTCGTACCGTCGACACTAGCGCGTCTATTGTTTGTTTGTTATCCAGAGGCTTGATTATCAATTATACAAGCGCCTCAGCGTACAGCGTAAGTGTCCGACAAGTTGACTCTGATTGGCTATTATGATCATGTGCCTGAGACGTAAAGGTGTTTCATTTGGCTATTTATCTACGTTTATGCGCAGATGTCTTTGACTGATAGGAACGGTTTTCGAAAGGTTTTAACATTTTGAACCGAAAATTGTATCCTTTTATTATATAAGTTAATAATTATATAAGTTAGAGTTTTATGTATGCTTTTTGTTACATCAGAATGGTCCTAAACCAGGGATGGATACGACACCATCATCCTAAAGCAGAGGGGCGGAAAAATATCAGCTGGTAGTGAGTTCAGGAGTGGTTTTTAGATTATTTATGTAAAATCAGCGGAAGTTTGGAAAAATAAAAAAAGGGTATTAAAAATTAGGAAAAGTAATTTAGAATCAATTGGAATTGTTTAAAAATAATTTGGATTATCTAAAAATATTTCCGCCAGTTGGGTTCGAACTCGGGAAGTCATCCTCCGCCGCTAACGCCAATCTGATGGTAAGTGACTTTAGCCATTTGGCCATCGTTGCTTCACCAAGAAGAGCTCTTTAAAAGAAGAGTTCATTTTTGCTTCCCCTTATTATATATAAGTTGGCGAGAAATACTACTAACAACAACCATACAACATATATATGAGGAGCCAATCAGAGTCAACTTGTCGGACACTTACGCTGTACGCTGAGGCGCTAGTATCAATTATCATCGAAGATGGACACGTTTAAAGACAAATATTTAGGCGAGTTGAAGAAGGAATTCTTACTTGCATTAGACGAGTATAGTTGAAACGACGAAAAAATCGTTTTTGATGTGCAATCCAAACCGAGAAGGAAATGAAGATGTTTGGAAAGCTTCAGCTCACTAACCAACACGATGTCATATATATGTTTCAATGATATAACAACAAAATTTTTATTATTTGACTACTGTCACTTTTCTTGCCGGGGTGCGATTCGTAAATTAGTCTCCATAAAAACTTAATTAATTTCAGGCATTGCGCCAGAAAAGATGTGACTGTTTATGGAATTCAAAACAAATATTAAGTTGAAGTGGTGTTGCACAAAAACGGGTTTAAAATACACATCGGATGAGCTCTTGACAAAATGTTACAGCAAAACATTCAATTCTCCGTAAACAAACAGCGCGCGATCACTGCGGTTCGCGAATAATCTCGTGAAACGCGAGAAAGCGCGAGGTTAGCATCAGGGATTGGCGTAGTTGCTAAATCCTTGGCGACGCGAGTGCCCGGGAGTTAGTCAATGTGGAATATCGCGTCCGGGATCAGTCCCTTGAGGGAAAGATCCGAGGACAATACCTCGTAATTTTGAACCACGGTCAGATGACGAAGCAACACCTGAGCTGGCACCCCACTCTCCAAACTCTCCAAACTTCCACGCCAACCCAACGTGAGGACTTTCGGCCACGACAGATTTAAGGTGCACCAGCCACCTCTACACCATACGCTTACAAACATCCATGCCCGTACCCGGATTCGAACCAGGAACCTTCCGATCTAGAGGCTAACACCTTAACCACTATACCGGTTGGTCGGCTCTTGTTGATCTGAAAAGGATCTGTATTGAACTAAATAAGATTTCGAAATGTCTACGGTTAATGCAAGTTAAAATTAAGAGACAGTTAATATATAATTATAAAATAAACGAATAAAACAGCAATACAAAATAGAAAGAAAAAATTTTAATTGATTGTTTAAAAATTAAAAGAGCAATCAATATGAAATTTCAACGATCTAGACAAACGTAAACATTACATCGTGGAGCACAATGACGTCAAACCAATCAGGTAGCGTTTTCAAGTCACATGCTTTTGCCGCACCTTTTGGTAATTTAAAACTTAAAATTTCAGTTAATTAAGTCCATTTTATGGGTTTTAATTATCGTTTTCGAACAATTTGACGATCAATCTATTAATAAAACACAGAAATGAGCATTTTCCTCACTGGTGCAAGTTCCTAATTACAGCTGATAAAGTGGTACAATTTTGAGGGTGCCAACTTAATTTTAAAGAACGGTAAAATATTTCGGTTTTAATTTTCAACTATAAAAAAAAGAATATGCACATTGACTTTTTCATTTCCATCCATCAACAAGTGAAATTGCTCATATAACAAAAAATAATTACCTTCTTTTGCCTTTATGCACTAAAATTAGAACACTTTCAGTCAATAATTTGGAATTACAATTTTTAAATTGCTGAAGCTGCAGAATTTTTAAATTTCAAATTCTATATTGCAATATGTTATTGACTATATTTCTGTATTTATCTAATATCTGGACCTTGTATTAATTTCCTTACATTTTTTTTTAAATGATTCATTTATCAGTGTCTAAAGTTTATTACGATACTAGCCCCCGCTTCGCAAACCAACACCACGGGCAACGCTATGATATAAGGTATTTTTCTGGTGTATATATATAAAATTTTCTGCAGATTTCAAATCCGTTAAAATTTTTAATATATCTTTAACGAATCCGCTTTTACGAAAAAGAACTAAACAATGCCTCTCAAAATGTTTTTTATTTTTTGCTTTCCACTGATATCGAAAAGGACAGGAAATGTAATCTGTTTTGTTTTTTTAACACGAAGGGCACGAAATGCAATTTGTTTATTTTTGGAAATTGAAAGTTACCGTGACGTCACAATCTCGTACGAAAATATAAAATATATATTCAATTTAAAAGTTATTTATATAAAGAAAATCATATTTTTAGGTATGGATTTAAAGTTAAATTTTCCGCAGATTTCAAATCGGTTAAAATTTTTACTCTATCTTTAACGGTCTAGGAGATAGATAAAGAACTAACGGACTCCGATTAAAAGATTGTTTGTTTTTATCGTCTGGCTGGAAAATTCACGCAAAATTAAAACGGAAACGAAAACCATAAATTTAAAATCTGTGATATCTTCTATGCTGTAGCATTCAATAATGATTACATTTCATTAAATTCATTTTAAAATGTTCTAGTTTGTTGGCTTATGGTATAGAAGCGGTTGGTGCACCTTAAATCTATAGTGACGAAAGTTCTCACGTTGGCGTCGTGTGGAAGTTTGGAGAGTGTGGTGCCAGTTAAGATGTTGCCTAGTCATCTAACCGTGGGTTAAAATTACGTGGTGTTGTCCTCGAATCTTTCCCAAAGGGGATTGATACCGGACGGTCGTCAATAGTCCGTTGTGTTGCTCTAGTACGACATTAATTAAAAATTTCTTTTTACCTATACACATCTTAGTAATCTAATATTTCGTGAACTCTATCGTTTGTGTTACATTCACTTCGTTCCAACGTTCTAATCTGTTGAAAGATCATGTCGAACTTTAGACTCTCCATTGCGTTTGATTCTTATCAGTGCGATTGGCATCATTATCCCAAGAGCATTGTCTTCCCCCCCCCACACACACACACACAAAAGTTTCGTTTTCCATCTAGTTAGTATTTTTGTCAATAGGTAGAAGTTTTGTTTTTACGGGACGGATTCCAGCTCAAACACAAACTGTCAATGAATGAAAAATATCGTTTTCACTTCATTTGGGGCAAATTAGCCAATGTTTGAAACACGCTGAAATTGCTTTCATAACACATCAAATAACATTTTAAATTGCTTGAGAGGTTATAAAAACACCAGCACGCATTAACTTAAGACTTAGAAAAAGCATCACAAAGCAAAGGCTAGTTATTGCAGGCTTTAGAGCAAATACTCAAAGTAAGTCTTTTACAAAAAAAGACGTTACAAAGTAAAATCAACAAAAGTCAGATGAAATAAATTCATTTGAGATGAATTTCTATTGTTAACCCCTCGATCTTGATATCATAATCTCATCATAAAAAAAAATCGGCAATAATTGACGAGAGAAATCTCATCATCAGCAACAGTGGTCAGATCTTGATGGTCGAGATATTACCGCGAAATGTTGAGGTGTGTTCTGCCTTTAATGATTTTTAAATGATAGACATCTTTCCAGAAGCCTTGTCAGAGCGGCCCGAGCGATGTCTACTTTGCAAGACCATATGTGTAGTTGTGGCTAAGAACAGAGGGACACTGCTCACCAAATTTGGACATACACGTTTTATTTGTATAACATTAAATGAAGTTTACGATATCTACACCGCACCGTCCGGTGCTTCAAAAAAACACGTCTACTCCAAGACCGCTGGTTCCACCGTCTCCCCTCGAACGACCCTCTCGTCTTCACCCCCTTCTTTTCATCCTCCGGGGTCGGGGCCAACCACCGAACACTCCGTAAGGGGGAGGGGTAATACTTACTGAGAGAGGAATATAACAGGAGCCACAAGAACGACCGTTCTTATATGTGTCCATGACACCCGTCCGAAGATCGTAACACTCCTCCCTCCTTAAGCGTGAAATAGGCCCTAAAGGCCTATTTCATAAGACGCAAGACATATAAAACATATTTACAAAACATAGCAGACAACAGCAGCAGAGAGTCCCTCATCGTCCGTTGTCTCCGTGGGCCGAATTCTTTATTTCCACTCTCCCCTGTTCTCCTGACCCGGGTGACCTTTACTGACACCCCCGCCAACCTCACTAGAGGAAGTCCCATTCCCCCCAACAGCAGTTCCTCCTTGTGTTGGCAGGATAACCTCACACCTCTCCACAAAGGTAGCAGGAACACCGGTGCCCTTCAAATCGTTGTCACCAACGAGCCAAATTGGAGTCTGTGTAAGATTGTTTGTGTCCCTAGTTGGCAAACATGCCTCAACAATACTCTCATGCATGAGTTTACAAACTAGGTTATGATCTAATTATCGACACTAATCTCTACACTAAATAAAACTAGGGGAAAGGAATATATACAAAAAATCTACAATCAACATAACCACTCTTACCACATTACTTACTACTTCAAAACCAATATGAATGCAGTACACAAAAATAACTACAAGTAAGAGTAAAAATACTGCACATCACAACAATATTTAAAAAAGAAAAATTATTGAAATTAACCAACTTCCCGATAGTACAATTTCCTCAGTGTTACGCACTTAAAAATATTAACACTTCCTGGCAACATAATTTCATGAGCGGTAAGCACTCCAATATTCATTTCACAAATCATAAATATTGCCAGTCTCCTACGAGATCCTCATTTACAGAAATCTCACTTATATGTACTTTATACTTAAAATGAAGAAATACATAAATACCGGAACTTAAACACATTGAAAACTAATTATATACAACATAATTCCTATTTCCAACATTCATTTATTTCGTAGTTCTCCAGGCCCTTAAGGACCACCTTTTACAAACCTATCAATTTCCTTAAAAACCAAATCGAAAACTGATAAATGAACTTTTTGCGATAATGCCACCACAGGAATGATAATCGCCTAATCCACCCCCTTTCTTGGGTACCGATCAATTGATTTAACTTGTTACTCTTCCCCCAATAAAAAGTAACCCCCCACATTTTAGATTGAGGGTATCTCATGGTCTTTCGTACCACCCCTGCTCGCACTGAACTCCCGTGTAAATTTACCCTTCCTCTTGTCTTCTCTATCACCGCCTGATTATCCGTCAAAATCTCCGAAGCCCCTCCTAACCTTTCTGGACTGCGCTTCAAGAGAACTATTCGTTGACGAATCTTCCTCCGCAAACCGATCTCTCGACTATCCGTCTTTACTCCGCGTCGCTTAAATCCAGTGTCCAAGAACGACTTGGATAAAATCTCACCCTTATGTTTTTCCCTGTGCGACTTTGGCGTTTCAGACAAGCACTCCTTTACCTCCGATTTCCCGTTCTCTCCGAGACCCAAACTATCTTTCTCTAGCCCATGCTGCTTAACTCCCATATTGTCACCGAACGCCTTGGGCAATATTTCACTCTGGTGTTTTCCCTCACATAACTGTGGAGTTACGGAGGAGTGCTGGTTTCCACCCCCTTTCCGAGACCTTCGCCTTTTCCCATTCACGCGACTACATCTGTGACTCTCCCCCTCCTTGGAAGTAATAACTTCACCAGGAATGTCCGTTTGCTCCCTTCCCAATGAGTCCGTTGGGTCATCTACCTCGCCTTGTGTCTTTTTGTGACCTTCAGTCACCTCCCCCTGGGCCGCGAGTGCGTTTCTCTCCGTCTCTTCGCCCACGAGTTCTTTTTCCCGTTCCATGTCCTGCGAAGTTTCTGATTCCCCCTTCACATCCGTTGGGGTAGGGTCAGTTCTATTTTCCTGCCCTTTCCTCCCCTCCTGAGAGAGATCGCTCCTTTCCTTATCTTCACTAGTTCCTCCTTCCGTTCTTTCTACACCTTTCTCCAGCATTTCTAACACCCTCCATTTCATTTCATAAACGGACAATCTCTCTTCAGCCTTTTCCTGAGCAGCTTTATACCTTTTTTCGGCCAATATCAAATACCTTCTAGCCTCTGCCCTTGCTACTTTTACATGCCCCTCTACTTCTCCAAATTCCTTTCTCGGTTCTATTTGAGCCATTATCCGGCTACATTCCAACTCTCCTACAGCATTTATCTGATCCCTTACCGCCTCTCTCCATTCCAATTGGGCTTCTCTCCAACCCCTTAGCGCCTCCTTTTCAGCTTCTCTTTTCTCTCTTAAAATCCTATCATTAACAATAGATGTCACGAACACTTCTACAAATTCTGCATCGTATGATTTAGAATCCTCTATTATTCTTTTCAATTGACACCTATTCGCATTTGAAGGAACGTCTTCCCCCATTTCAATTGCCACATATATCATCTCCTCTATCCTCGCTCCCTCAAAATATGCCATGGTGATCCCCGTGTAAACACAATCAATTTTAATAATAACACCCAGCTTCAATAATTACTCAAGTAAATACACAAAGATTTTTCAAACATGCACTTTGATGTTCCATATAATTCCCCTAGTTACTCTATTAAATATGCAAACACTTTCAATAAGTAACTAATTATATTAAATACATCTGCATAATCTTACACTTTTATTTGCCCACAGTAATTCCTAAAAACTATTCCTTAGCTGATGTTCATTACACATTAAATCCTACAATCCATAGCCCCATCAAAATAAATACACATCATAGCACATATATAACAATCATCCCCATCTTGCTTCTCATACATATATGTGTTAATCCCCCCTGTGTATTTAATGGCTCACTGGATCAATTCAGAAGGGACTTACCCCAGTACCCTTCAAGGTTTGAGTTGACTGCAGAAGGCGAACTTCCATCCCTCCTCGCTTGCGAATAGCACATTCCTCAGACATCTTTCCGGTTGTACACTAACGTTAGACATCAGACGTTAACCATCTCAGATCAGCCTCACAGCTTTTCCATCGCAAAACGCTCGAACCAGTATTTTCCTTCCATCGCCCTAGTCGACACCAAGCGCATCTCCAGGATCACTCTTCCGACGTAGACGTCCCTCGGTCCAGGATCGCTGCTATTCCATCACACGGTATCCGGTCACGTCGATCGCTTCCTCTAACGCTCCTGGTAAGCACTCAACAATTTTCCGGGTTGCGAAAAGGATCCCTCTTCCCAGGTGATGACTGCAATGGTCCAGTGTCGAAGGTTCGCGTTGAGGATAGAATTCAATTCAGGAATTCTCTACAGCTGCTAGTGTAGTTCCCAGGATAGCTCCCTATCCCGAATCCAGCAACAGTCCAGTTGCTCTTCCGAAAATGGTGCAAGTATATACAGTCCAGCAACAATCCAGTTGCTCTTCACGAAATGGTGCAAGTATATACAGTCCAGCAACAATCCAGTTGCTCTTCACGAAATGGTGCAAATATATATACAGTCCAGCAACAATCCAGTTGCTCTTCACGAAATGGTGCAAGACTATGGAATCCAGCAACAATCCAGTTGCTCTTCCTAAACCTCCAAAATGGCGCCGCGTCACCTCTTGCCGTTTGTTCTATACCATCACACAACTACACAACCCCACTTCTGACACCAATTATGTCAGAGCGGCCCGAGCGATGTCTACTTTGCAAGACCATATGTGTAGTTGTGGCTAAGAACAGAGGGACACTGCTCACCAAATTTGGACATACACGTTTTATTTGTATAACATTAAATGAAGTTTACGATATCTACACCGCACCGTCCGGTGCTTCAAAAAAACACGTCTACTCCAAGACCGCTGGTTCCACCGTCTCCCCTCGAACGACCCTCTCGTCTTCACCCCCTTCTTTTCATCCTCCGGGGTCGGGGCCAACCACCGAACACTCCGTAAGGGGGAGGGGTAATACTTACTGAGAGAGGAATATAACAGGAGCCACAAGAACGACCGTTCTTATATGTGTCCATGACACCCGTCCGAAGATCGTAACAAGCCTCTAGACAATATAGGTTGACAAATATGTCAATTGCGTAGTAGAATACAGGCTGACAGCATAATCGATTGCTGTAAAATACAGGTTGCATTGAATGGCGTGGGAAGTTTACCAAGCTCCATCTACGTGGAAGAATAAAAGCGTCTTAAGGACTTGAATTTGTTTGACCCCAACTCCTGCATTTCTGGGATATTGTATTCTCTGCACTATCGATCTGTACCACCAAAACTCCACTCTACACCAAGCCTAGGTAGTGACTAAAGGATAGAGGCTCGTTTATTGTAAGTAGAGACGACTGGTAGATGACTTTATGGTTCAAAATTGCGAGCTGTTTATGGATCTTCCCCTCGAAATCTATCACGTATTATCGCCAATCATCTCGTTTTGATGCTTCAGTGCAACGTTAATTAACTACCTGTTTGGTGAATGACTAAGTTAACTATTCATGTAGTGTGGTTTTGGTGGTAATGTGAGTGAAATAACGTTACACTGCAGCAACACAAGGAGTTATTGGGATGAATCCCGAAAGGAAAGATCCGAAGAGGACAACACGTAATTTTGAACCATGGTCAGATGACGAGGTCAATACCTGAGCTAGATACTCAATCTCCAAACTTGCACATTTGTTGGCGGTAGAAAGTGGTAGTTAAGTTATATAGGTCACCTCGGCAACCAATAAAAGATCATGACAACTTTTCAATTTGTCTAAAGTGCACCAATGTGACAAACATAAATCCAAAACTCACCAATCATTCCCTATTGAAAATCGATATGGTCCGTTTCAACGACAACATACATAGACAGACATCGTGGTTGGGAAGTTTCTCTGGTAGCCAGACAGTACGTTTTTTAAACGGGTTTAACATTTTGGTATCCGGCCATAAATACTTCTAACAATTCCACAACCAGTACTTCTCTTTACTGATATATCGCACCCCGCAAGATAAGTGACACAAATCAAAATCGCAGAATTTGAGAAACATCAAATTAAAGGATACTATATAACTAAAATTGAAATAGTATAAGCTTCTTTTGAATTTTAGGTAAGTATTTATGAAGGTAACTTCTCTTATATTCTATAGAATAGAAATATAACACGCTGGGGCACCTCATACATATTTTTCAATGACATAACATCAAAAGTTTTATTTTTTTGACTTGTGTCACTTTTTTTGCCGGGGTGCGACATGATTGTAAGTACATCAGACTTGGGATGAGTTTAGGGAACCACCTCGGCCGAAGAACCTCTATCTTCAGGTGTTTATCTTTTCATTTCTGAACTGATGTTACGATTTTCAAAATTGGGAAGTAATAGTGGATCAAGAACTTATACAACAGCAATAGTCACTTGAAGCAGAATGCTCCACCATTAGGTCTGGGGAATTTCACAATCCCAAAATCGGGGTGATTTAAAAAAAAAGTATAATTTATTGATTTGTTGCACAGATTCATCAGTATAAAAGTCAGTACCTGCTGTGCAAAGCTTGTTTTCTCATCACAAGAGAAGATTGATATTGAGTGCAAGATTGAATTATAAGATGGTGCAAACTGTACGCTTTGCAGGAACCAGAATAAAAATGCATTAAATTGTAGTATGGAATAAAAAATTTCGCAAAATAAATTGGGATTTCTAGATTATTTTACTCTTTTACTTTGCCTCAAAACTGAACCAAGCTATTTAGTTTTCTACTTTGGAAATAATTATTTCTAATTTATTTGGCTTCAAGTTTCATAAGCAGCGTCAACTTGTATTGTCAAGCTATATAGACGTGTATGGTTTGAAGATAAAGATGCAGCGCCATCTGGATTGATCTGATTTATTGACGCAAGGTCTAAAGATAGAGGTGGAGCGCCATCTGTCAATCAAGTTAGTAAGTATTGGAAGCGAATCATAAGTATTAACTCCCCAAAATCATCCACTGGAATCATTCGCATTGACACGTAATATAATTATTGATTTTATTAATAAATGCTATAGTTAATTATTTTAATCACCAAAAGAAACCCTTAAAAGTTTTAAATTTGAAAGTGGTGGCCAAGAAAATTTAGAATATTACTTTTTTAATTGAATTAGAGTATTGGAAGACTATTTTAGCTTTGAAGCAAATTAAATTTTTTTTTAATATTTTTTCCTTTTTTTTTCGTAATGTTTTAAAACATTTAATGCAAAAAAATAAATTTATTTTGAGATAAATTTTTTTTTCTGGTTAGACTTTCATGACATAAATGTTTGTAGCGAAAAAAATTCAAATTTAATTCAAAACTCATTAGAAATGTTGGCAGTTACACCAAAAAAATAAGAAACGTTCGCTCCCTTCGTAATGGGCTACCTTTTTCACTTTCATGTAACAAAAAAATAATAATTCAAACAATCGTTAAATTTTAATATATTTAAATAAATTATTATTAATTTATTAAACTAATTTGTAAATAACTTATTTTTTTAATTATTATTTTATCAAAAATGTTTTACAAAACGGTCTTATGGGTGGGATTTATTTTAATAGGTAACTAAATTAATAAAATTTACAATGTGAAAATAAAATTTAAATGCAAATTATTTTCATAAAAAAAAATCCAAGCAATTATCGAAAAAAAGCTGCGTTTTCTCTATTTAATGGATTATCTTTTGCTCTTTTATGAGCCTTAAAATAATATTTTAAACAATTCATTATTAAAATGTATTCATAGGAATTATCATTTATTTATTAAATTAATTTGTAGAGAATTTTTAATTTTAGAAATTATTATTTTAATAAAACAGTTTTATAAAGCGGGGAAAAAGGTGGAAAAATTTTTAGAAAAAAAATAGAATATAAATGTTGAAACAAAATTTAAAATTTAAATTATTTTTCTGTATACAGGCTACAAGTTTAGATGGAGGAAATGATACTCCCTTTGTATCCCTAACTAAAAATTATAAATTTCTCAAAACTTGTGAGGATAGATGGAACAATTTACACAAGAGAAACTAAAGGGAAATACGTACATATTTTTAAATTAATTTAAAACGTTTAATAATCTTAGACAAAAGATTGTGTACGATCCTAATGGAGGAGCGGGCTCTTTAGAAGCCTTAAGGACCGGCCGTTTGCACAGCCACAGATCGAACAGAACCTCCGAATCATCCAACAACCTCGACTTCCAAAGCAGCTGGATTACAAGACCACGCCACCGGTCCCAGTCGACAACACTTTCTTTTAATTGTATAATTATATACTCACCTCGTTTTTCAAGAACGATGTGTTATTTTTACAGCACTTCGGTTTATTGGAGCAAATCCAAACACCTCTAAAGTTAATTTTAAAATCAAAATCCTTGTTGGGTTAATCAAAAAATTCTGATAATTCGGAAGAGTCGCTATCTAAAGATGACTATACAAACGATAGTCTTGGGTTTAGTTGAAAAAACCCTACATTACCAGTTTTCTGAAACAAACACCGTACATAGTTCGTTTGATTCCACTTTCTAAATAATTGACGACAGACAAAAATTAAAAGCACTTCCAAGGATTTCTTTCAAGGGTAAAATATCAATGATTGTTTTAAGAATTTTTAATATTTTGACCACACGAACGTGTCGCCATCTGTTTTCGAATAAATTAATTAAATCTATAGAGTTGATATTTCAATATTAATTTCATACTAAAAAGAATACTTCAAAAAATGCTTCAATTTGAAAGTAAATGAAGAATGATATCGTTCGTTTATGATGGTGAAAAGCAATTTTCTGAAAGCATTCAGCTTGATACATGTCATATTGATGTTGAAAAGAATAAATTCAGAAAGATTCATCCCGTTATTTTTCATCCCTATATTTTAGCTTGAAAATTTTTGAGCTTGAAATTTTTAATATTTTGGTCACGCAAATGTGTCGCCATCTGTTTCTGAATAAATTATTAAAATGTATACAGTTGTTATTTCAACGTTAAGTTCAACGTTCAGTTTCAACGCAAATAGAATACTTCAAAAAATACATCGAATTTAAAAGTGTATTTCATAGCAAAAAGAATACTTCAAAAAATGCGTCGAATTCAAGTGTGTGAAGATTAATATTGTTCGACTGAGTGAAAAGCAGCTTTGATTCAGTTTTCTGAAAGCATTAAATATGATACCTATATTTGTGTTGAAAAATATAAATTCATAAATGCTTCACCCTATTATTTTTCAGCCTCATCACTAGTTTAGCTAGTTTTATTGATAATCTATGAATATCAAACCAAGTAGAGTTCGTATAGTCTTAATTTTTATTCGCGTTTTTTAAAAACTGCCAAGCTAATGACGTGAGTTTTTTAGGTGATATACATGATATACATACGATAAAACTATTGTAATAAATTTTCTTTTTATCCCAGATATGATATTTAAATACAAAAAAATATATATATATTTTTTTTAATGCCCGGTTGCAAGAGTAACAGGTTAGCAACCAGAGGGTTGCATGTTCAAATCGAACCAAAGACCATCCTGTACAAAGGGGGTGTGCTCCACGTTAAATCTGTCGTGGCCTAATATGTCCTCATATTGGCTAGGTGTGGAAGTTTGGAATGGGATACCAGCTCAGGTGTGACCTCTTCTTCTTCGGCCATCACTTACTTCTCAACTCAACAAACGGTTTTGAGTCTCTGGTAGGAAAGAGGGGTATTTCCACTAGCCCTAGTCAATCCCCTAGGCAACCATAACCATACCGACGGACCTCACATGCCTAACCTCTAAGGCACGCAGTTAGTATTTATTAAATCCAAGAATTTTACATTTGATAAATTGCCCCAACATGGGCGA
The DNA here is from genome assembly GCA_947359465.1 of Metellina segmentata. Taxonomy (NCBI): domain Eukaryota; kingdom Metazoa; phylum Arthropoda; class Arachnida; order Araneae; family Tetragnathidae; genus Metellina; species Metellina segmentata. Next base: position 32,071,909 of record OX375883.1, on the reverse strand, counting down.
AAGTGTTACAACATAAACATGGATATCATACCGAAAAGCAACATAAAGCATTACACAAAGCATAGTTAAACACAGAATTAAACATTTGACAGAACAAGATAAGAAGATAAAATATTTTTTATCTATACTGTTTTCTATACATTCTCTCTGTATTCATCTATACATTCCAAAACTGTTTATTTTCGGCTTTTATGTATAGATAAAATATTTTTTATCTATACATAAAAGCCGAAAATAAACAGTTTTGGAATGACAAAAGGCCAGAAAAATTAAGAAAACTAAAATTTTTAAAGTATACAAAAAAAAGTTTGAAAAACAATACACAAGATACAATGACAAAACAAATTATTTAACAAAATGGGGACAGAACTGTGAAACATTCAGATTCTATCGATTATAATAAACAATATTACAAAAACAGGTGAAAATAAAGAATGTATAAAATTGTCGGAAACAATGACTCAAAGTTTGAGATAGAAAGCCTTCATGGGTGAAGATCAAGTTTAATCATTAAAAGAGATTGGAGTTGAAAAACCGAACAGTTATCTCTCCAGATATCTCTCTCTGCACATATTTTCTAATTTAATTCATAAATAACTGTATTAATCTGAAATGCTTACAGTATGATATTTAAACACTTTTAAAGACTTTAAAACAGTAATTTTAATTTTTTTGAAAAAATTCACCAATTTATAAATTTTTTTAAAAAATGACAAAAAAATTGAAATTTGTTAGGTCAAATATTTTTTTAAGTGTGCATTTTATGTTTTATTACTTGAGTTAAAGTGTTTGAAAAAGCTTCATAAACAATCATAAGAAGTGTTAAGAATGTATCTTAAGTAGTTTTTGAGTAATGTGCCCCCTAACACGAAAAATGTATGTTCCGAGAAAAAAGGCTTGAACTTCAGTGATTGTGGATATTAAATTCACTAAATTTTGGGGCATATCATTTATTTATAAATTATTCTTTTTATCTGAAATTTTTACTGTGTAATATTTTAATACTTTTAAAGACTTTAACAAATGGTTTTTATTTAATTTTTAAATTCACAAAATTATAAACTTTTCAAAAAATCACAAAAATTTTATAATTTTTAGATAAAATATTTTTTTAAAGTATGCATTTTATTTCTTATTCTTTGTGTTAAAGTGTTTAAAAGTGCTTCATAAACAATGAAAAAGTGTTTCAAGAATGTATCTCAAGTAGTTCTAGAGTAATGTGCCCCCAAACATGAAAAAAGTATGTTCTAAGACGCACGTCGTGGTGATATTGCATCTACTTTATAAAATATTTAAAAATACTTCAATTCAACGAATTTCTACAAATGAGGCATAGTTACAAAGAGGACAATTCAAATTTTCATAAACAGTAAAAAACTCAAAAATGATTTTTTTTTTTACAAATTTTTAGGTGCCGGATCCCCTTAAGTTTTTAATGCTGATTCAGAATATGTTATCAATTTTTTGCGAAACTTTTTTTAAAACAAATATGACCCCCTTAAATTTGACGACCTGGCGTCTTTCGTGGCGAACGGTTTCTGCCTTTAAAAATTTTTTAAGTGTTTTCCACCCGTTGAAATTTACCTGCCACTTATAATACGAGTGACAAAGGGCATATTTGTGGTTGTTTTTGTGTTATTAAAGTAAAATTACATAATTTTTTAACAGTAGTAAAATTGTTAGCGGAAACAAAAAAAAAAAAAAATTAAGCGTTTTGCGGATGAAAAAAACTTGGGGAACTTGGGAAAAAAACAGATGGAGAATAAAACTATGTAATTCTAGATTGAATTTAAAAATTCGCCGCGACCCAAAAATTGCAAATAATTCGGACTACCTGTGTGGCAAATCTCATTGCTGTAAGTGCCATAGAATCGTCTAGATTTTGCGGCCCCAAACAGACAAACAAACAAACACTTTCTTTTATAATAGAGATATATTCAATTAAAAAATTATTTATTTAAAGAAAATCATATTTTTATGTATCGATCTAAAGTAAAATTTTCCGCAGATTTCAAATCCGTTGAAATTTGTACTATCTTTAACGATCTAGGAGAAAAAAAAAAGAACTACTTAACTAAAGTTAAAACTTTTTTTTTTATTCTTTTCTGGAAAATCATTCCTTTGTGCAAAATGAAAACGGACACGGGAAAAATTAATTTAGTAACTGTCATATCTTTATGCGGTTGCCATTCCAAAAACAACAATAATAATTTAATTTCATTAAATTCATTTTTAAATGTTTTAGATTAAATTTTAAAATTCGGAGCGACCCAAAATTGCAAAAAATATTCGGACTACCTGTGTGTCAAATCTCATCGCTGGAAGTGCCATAGAATCGTCAGGATTTTGCGTCCAAGAAAAAAACAGACAGACAAACACTTCCTTTTTTCTAATAGTAGAGGTAACACACGAGCGCTGATGTAGAATTTAGAGCGTATGCCACTTCAAAAGATGTAAATTCTACATACTCCGATTTGCAGCGATTTGTCATCAGAGATAGCGATCAACAAATAATCACACTGTGCATGGATAGAAGGATCACACCGTGAATGGATCACACTGTGTAACTAACAGTGTGTATGATTCCTGTTAATCTGGTATAGCAGATTAACAGAAAAATATTATAAGGACTGAGTATGCTTCCGATAACCATTCTGAAACTTTGAATGTGTTTTCATGGAACAGCTTTTTCGTAAGAGGTTGGAACGATACCTATAAAACTTATAGATTGGTCGACATGAAATTTTTACCAGTCAATGAAACTTTCTTTTGTCATTTGACAAGTCAGAAAACCGATATGTTGCATTTTCTAAGATATAATGTTGCAAATAGAGGAAAGTAATAAATATATTATGGAAAAACTTGTTTGAAAAACTGTCTGGAAAATCGTAATTCTTGAGGGTTGCTTGAAGAATTTTAAGTTGCTTATCAATAGTGATTTGATTTCTGCAGATCTGATTACTTCTGTGGATTTTGATGATAAATAACATATTTCTGTTAATGCAAACACAGACATTAGAATCCCAGGATACTGACATGTTGATACAAAGTTGAAAGTCATTTCTCTTATCATAGGTATGTCCACACTTGTGCGTTTTTGCTTACGCTAAGCGCATGCCACGACGCAAGGGACGCATGCGTCAAGGCATTCCCGATATGAGTCAGAAGTAGCACATAGCGCACAGCGTAGCGCAAGTAGTTCCACCAGCCTTGGATTTCTGTGGGCTTCAACTTTCAATTTGTAGTGTGTGGGTGAACCGAAGGTGTTGTGTTTGGTTTTTTTTAGTGTTGTCATGAATAACGAACAAACTCTTGAATTTATAGAAGACCAGAGGTCTTATGAGTGTTTGTGGGACATACACTGTAAATCTTATACGAAAAAAATTACACACTTCATGATTAATAAATAAATTAACAACGTAATAATAAATTTTAAATCAAATTAAAAATAATTAAAAACGTCATTTATTCAAAACTTGTAAAGAGCATTTATTAAATTTCCCCAGCGAAAAAACAACGCAATAGCCTGAAACTTTATACAAATACAAATATTGACGACCAGCTACAGGCTCGAGCCCAACAAGGCTGGTCCTTTGTTTATGAATTCCCCAATTCCCACTGACTATCCAATTGTATCTTAAATTCGTACACTCCCTTTGAATTAACTATATTTTCTGGCAACGCGTTCCAACTGTCTATTACCCTATTAAAGTAGTACAGGGCTCGAAATACCCGGGTGCACAGGTGCATTGTGCACATGACAATAAAATTGTGCACCTAATTTGTACCCGCTAGGTGCAGGTAGTGCACCTACGTGCGCCTAAAGTTTAAAAAAAAGGGGGGGAGGACGTATTTTATGTTAGTTTGATGTTATAACAAAATATTAGTATCAACCTCTCTCGCTCTAAAGAAACGCAATTAAAATTCCTAAATACACACTATGCGAAAACAAAATCTCTGGGCCGTAACGGGTTTATACAGGAGGAAGGTTTACTTATGTCACTGCCACCAGTAGTTTCCGATAATCGAAACATTTTCCAGATGGCTCTGTTGAAGCGACTCGTGACAGCCGTGCGCCGCAGACCATCTGCTACTAACCATCTACTACCATCTATTTACCATTTACTACCAACCTATAAAAACATACCCAACTAATAAAGTAGTTTATTTTACATTAATGCTCTTATATTACTTTTTTTTAGTTATGCACCTAAAATATAACCTGTGCACCTAATTTAAAAACATAGGTGTACAATGTGCACCTGTATTAAAAAATCTATTTCGAGGCCTGAAGTAGTAGTTTTTCCTTAAATCCCGATTAAAATGTGTCTTATTCAATTTACACCCATGGCCCCTTGTTCTGTTATCCCTATTGAAATTTAAGCCCTCTGTGTCCCCTTGTTTTACAAACTTGAAAAGCTGAATCAAATCCCCCCTCCTTCTTCTTCTTTCCAGTGTATACATGTTTAGCTTACTTAAACGTTCATTATAGTCGAAATTTGCTAGCCCCTTTATTATTTTTGTAGCTCTGTGCTGAACCCTTTCAATTGATTCTATGTCCTTTCTCATATATGGAGCCCAGAATTGTACAGCATATTCTAGATGTGGTCTTACTAAACCCTTATATAATGGCAAGATTATATTCTTATCCCTTGAAGTTACAGTCTTTTTAATATACCCCAATAACCTATTAGCCTTTTTACCCGCAGCTGAACATTGGTGACCCATTTTAAAATCCCTGTGAATTATCACCCCAAGATCCTTGACTGTTTCTCCCTCCTTTACCTTTACTCCCTGCAGACAGTACTCGGCTCCACTGTTCCTGTAACCCATATGCAGAACTTGACATTTCCCTACATTAAATGACATACCTCATTTTACAGCCCATTAGGATATCTTATCAAAATCCCCTTGTAAATTTTCTATCTGTAACTTGGTATCCACTGTCCCCCATATTTTTAAGTCATCTGCAAATATACTGATTCTATTCTTGATCCCCTGACCTATATCATCTATGAAAATTATAAATAAAATTGGTCCCAAAACTGATCCCTGAGGCACCCCACTTATAACTTCTATTCTATGATTGCATTTATAATATTTCTGTTCAAATTATTGTTTGTTGAAACACTACATGAGTTAAACTTTTTTTGATGTATTTTATTTTCATAAATAGACTTAAAGAAAGTATATCAAGAGTGAAAATCTGACTATGTGTGTAGGCATTAATTAAACATATTTAATGACATGAATTGAATTCTAACAAATTAAGCTTTTTATTATACCAGTATAATATTAACATTGTGTTGGATCCATTGAAGTTTTCTTAGTTATGGTGCAGGTTCTATAGATGCCATTTCTCGCTACGATTTGACTCAGTTTGCTTTTGCATCTGCATCAGAAAGGTTTTGTCGAATAGATCGTTCTTTGATTGACTTGTTTTTATTCGAATAGGTAATTATGGCAGTTAAACAAACTCCTCGAGAGTTATAATGTTTGTATAATTACTCGTTGTAATGTTTGTAACGTATATATGGTTTAAAAGAAAATAAACTGTTTTTAACATACCTGTATGAATTGGTTTATACTTTGTAGATAGCTTCACAGGTTTCCGGGATTATTTTGCTGAGAGCTGGTTTAGAAATAGCAGTTGAATATTCCATATCCTTCAAGCTTCTTCCGGTGGCAAGGAATCGTAAGGTACCTGAGAGTCTTTCGTGCGGAGATATCGCTCTTCTCATAACAGTATCAGTTTTCGTAGTAAACGGAGAAATTAACCTTAACAACTCAACATAATTCTCTTCGTCCATTCTCAAATAAATTCGTCAGTCATTTGGTCCATTTCTCAATTCTTTCAATAATTTTACATGAGAAAATTCCCTTTTCTTTAGCAACCACTGGCGGCTCCACTTAGTTCTTGGTCTTCGCGACTTTTTCACTTTTCTCGCTAAAAACAACCGATTTATAACAACAACAATACTTCCTACAAGGCAAAAGCTTATTTAGCGGTCGACAACGAATATTTGACAAGAAATCGTTACGATTTATCGTAGCGTATAAATAATACTCACTCTTTCGATTTATTGGAACAATAAATTTGTCAATCAGATCGTCACGATTTATCGTAGCGTGTTAACCTGCCAGGTTGAAGAGATGCAGTGAAGCAGTGAAGGGATGGTTTCTCTGCTTAAAAGGATGTTATACCATCAGTTTACGTAAGGTATAAAAATGGTTACATCATTAGTTTACATAAAGTAAACAAGTAAACAAATGGTCTCACCATTAGTTTACACCACAAATTTACTACTAGCTAATGCCCTAAAATGGTTTTTAGCAGTGAAGGGATGGCTTCTCTGCTTAAAAGGATGCTATATCATTAGTTTATATATGGTACACAAGTGGTTACATCATTAGTTTACATAAAGTAACCAAATGGTCTCACCATTAGTTTGCACCAAAAATTTACGAATCACTTGTGCCTAACAATGATTTTTATCAGAGGATGGATGGCTTCAATGCTCACATGGACGTTATACATTTAGATTACGTATTGTAAACTAATTATTGAACAATTATCTTACATTGCATTTTCACTGGTAGACACCATTAAGTATTACGGTCATATTTGAATTTTCAAATACCGCTAGTCACACAAATTTAAGGCTGGAAAAGGGATGGTGCACGTTAAATCTGTCTTGACCTCAAATATCCTCATATTAGCGAGGTATAGAAGTTTGGAGAATGGGGCGCCTGTACAGATGTGACCTCATCTAACCATGGTTCAAACTTAAGTGCTGTTATCCACAAATCTTTCCCTGCGGGAGGTTATTACAGACCGTCGCCAATAGCCCGTTGTGTTGCTCTATTACGACGTTAACTAAAATTACCATTACCATTACCCTGCAAAATTAATCACGGACCGTCGCCAATAGATCGTTGTGTTACTTCAGTGCGACTTTAATGAAAATATCAACCAACCTGTTTGCAAACATGGTAATTGGTAATTATTAGTTAACGCCGTACTAGAGCAACATAATGGGCTATTGACGACGGTCTGGGATCAATCCTTTAAGGAAAAGCTCCAAGAATAACACCTCGTAATTTTGAACCACGGTCGGATGACGAAGCAACACTTGAGCTGGCACCCCACTCTCCAAACTTCCAAACCAATCCAACGTGAGGATTTTCGGCCACGACAGATTTAAGGTGCACCAGCCGCCTCTACACCGTACGCTTACGACATCCATACACTGACCCCCATTCAAACCAATAACCTTCCTATCTAGAGGCTAACATCTTAACCACCAGACCGGTTGGTCGGCAGAATTCATACAGGAGAGAATTCAGGTTGCTGAACGGATATATCCATGTGAACTTCTGAGAAGATTAAATATGATTTTCAACCGTGCTATGGGGATTCCGCTATTCTGATGTTGTGTACCATATTAGATCGTAGTGTGAGTCATGCATGATTAGACTACAATACTCTTTATACAACAATCCAGCCAAAACACAGCACGAATACCAGTGTTTCATTTCCCAACTGAGAGCCCTTAAAGTCATATTCCAAAATAATGTGCTCACATGAGCATCTCTAACTATCCTTAAGAGAGGGGTAAGGTAATTTTAATTAGCATCGTACTAGAGCAACACAACGAGCTATTGACGACGGTCCGGGATCAATTCCCTAAGATAAAGATTCGAGGACATCACCAAGTAATTTTGAACCATGGTTAGATGACGAGGCAACACCATAGCTGGCACCCCACTCTCCAAACTTCCACACCAACACCAATGAGGGGAATTTTGTCCACGTCATATTTAATGTAGGTGAACACCCAAATATTACAAAAAAAAATCCTTTTTGAGTTTATTCATTAAAAATGTGCGTTGAACATTTCTTTTTTCATATCTTGAAACCGTTTTAAAATTCATTAAGTATTAGTGAATTTATAGGCATTTTCTAAAGTATAGTAGGTATTAAAACGTAATGGTCCTACGGGTAAAATGAGCCAGATACCAAAAACGATTAGTAGACCCACATGTGGTAGCATGGTCCAGGACTGCCTCCTAGTGTTTTAAATAATGTAAAACCTGTTGACGTGGATTTGTGTAAAAAGGAACTTCTTTCCTAAGTGTTTACATAGTAAAACCCAAAACGCTAATGAATCATTCAACAGTATGTGGTGTGGAACAGATTGCCAAAATTTAACTTCGTGCGTTTTATTACACTATTTTTTGGAGTAAATGATGCTGTTATTGCTTTTAATGATGACTATAAAGGACTTATTGGTGTGTTCATTGCCTTAGGACTGTCAGTAGGTGATTCAGTGAAGGATTTAGGTATAAGCTAGACAAGCTGTAGCTTAAAGCCCCCACTTTCTTGGGGGGCCCAAAAAAATTGTCCGAGTGAGCAATTGTCATATATACCTTAAATATATTGCAGCATTATTTGTCCCAATGTGAGCATTATTTGTCCCATTATTTGTGGCAAATCAAAACAACAGTAGACTTTGCATGATACCATCTTTTGTAAATAAACATTGGTAAAACGTATTGAAATTAATGACATAGTGTTATAAATAGGTTTAAGTGATAAAACATTGGATACAATATTTGAAATTTATAGATAGATCAATCCTATGCGGACACCTGTAGCTGTAATTATAGCATATATTTTTAACGTTTTTTTTTGTCAATATAATAACAAATTGTAAGTTTTTTCAAAAAAAAAAAATTGCATCTTCTGTCCGTCGCGTTAAAAAAAAGAAACAGATTACATTTCCTATCCCATTCCATTTCCGTCAATGAGAGCAAGAAATAAACAACATATTGACTGGCATTGTTAAGTTTTTTTTTTTCGTAAAATCGGAATTGCTAAAGATCGATTAAAAATTTCAACGGATTTGAAATCTGCGGAAAATTTCACTTTAGATTGATACCTAAAAATATGATTTTCTTTAAATAAATAATTTTTAAATTGAATATATATTCAACGGATTTGAAATCTGCAAAACATTTTACACCAGATCAATACCTTACATCACGGCGTTGTCCGTGGTGTTGGTTAGCGAGCAACGGCGGGCTAGTAATGTAGTGGCTAGTAGATATTTTAGTACTATATTTTTATAGCTATATATAGTTACTATATTTTTATAGCTATATATAGTTACTATATTTTTATAGCTATATACAGTTACTATATTTTTATAGCTATATATAGTTACTATATTTTTATAGGTATTAAAACTTCACAATCACAAATTTTCAAGAATAATCTGTATGGGGTTATAAATGTGTTTGGGGCCAGGAGAAATTATTTTATACTTTTTAGTCCGTTACACGGACTACATGGTAACTGAAAAAAGTGAACTCAAAACGAGTGCGAGGTAGTATCTTCAAGTGACAAGAGTGATTTTGAACCAGTTCTCCACAAGAAAATCCGCGTATTATCAGACTAAGAAGGACAATTGTTATACATTTTGAAAAGTTTTGCATGCGTAAAATAAGTACATATGTAAATATTTAAAAATGTTCGCATGTGTATTTTCTAAATGAAATTCCTAAATGAGATTCCGAAAGGTTTGACGAGATTCCAAGTAGCTGCCAAGCCTCGTGTCTTGATTTCGTTTAAAAAAGCAATTTCTAGATATTTCGTAAGGTTTTTAGTTATTTTCTACGTGACACTTTTTTTTATGCGGTTTCTATTCACCGCACAAAAACAGGTTTGAGTGTACTGGAAAAATGTTCTTGAACGAGTTGTGGCAGTCATAATTACTATGGCAGAACGTGGTTTAACTTTCAGAGGAGATAAGGAAACATTTAATTCTCCTCACAATGGCAATTTCCTTGGATTACTCGAACTTATAGCAAATTTGATCCTTTTCTAGAAAGTCATGTAAAAAATTTGGGAATAAAGGATCAGGTGTCATATCTTATCTTTCTAAAACAGTATGTGATGAATTTATCCAAATTATGGCACTTAAAGTAAGAGACTCAATCTTGGATGATTTAAGAACTGCAGGGTACTTCAGTTTATCTGTAGATTCCACTCCAGACCCGTCCCATATTGATCAGCTCAATGTTATTGTGAGGTATGTTTCACCAGATGATGGGCTACCTATTGAACGTTTTCTAACTTTGCTAGAGATGGGTAGCCACACAGGGGAAAGTATGGCTAGATGGTGTACAACTACCTTACAAATGAGTGTAAAATAGATTTTAGTAAGTGTCGAGGCCAGTCATACGATAATGCTGCCAATATGTCTGGCAAATACAAGGGTATGCAAGAAATAATATTGATTAAAAAGTATGCTATGTATATTCCATGTGCTGGTCATTCCATGAATCTTGTTGGTAGAGCAGCAGTTGAATGTTGTTTAGATGCAGTAAACGTTTTTCGAATTATTCAAGAAATATATAATTCGTTTCATCATTTACACATAGATGGGCAGTACTGTTTTCATTCTTCAAAGAAGATTCAAAAGTTCCAAAGTCTTTGTTAAAGACTAGATGGGAAGCACATTCAATGGCCACAAGTGCAATACTTGATAGTTATGATGGAGTAATTTCTGCATTGCATCTGCTGCATATTGATACTACAGAGAAAGGCGAAACAAGAAATCAAGCCATAAACATTTTGAATAAAATGGAGGAGTTTGAATTTATGGTAATGTTATATTTGTGGAGTTTCTTGCTGGATGAATTTCACAAGACTAGTCAATCACTGCAAGACCCCCAAATTGGTCTAGATGTATGTAATAAATTGTATGCTTCACTTTAGGATTTTGTTAAATGTTCCAGGGGTATGTTCGGTCATTTTGAAGAAAAAACCAAAGGAAAAATGGCCTGATGTTGATTACAATAAAAGCAGATATAGAAGAAGGCATATCACTGATGATGAAGATGATGCTTTAGAGAACGTTGAGATAAGAGATAAGTTTAGAATCAAAACATTTATACCTGTGATGGATGTATTAGAGTCAAGTCTGGCACAGAGGGACTCAGTATACAATGACGCTGCAAAAAAGTTTTCATTCTTAACAAAATTAGAAGCTACAGAAGAAGAGATTCGTGAAGGAGTTAGTGCTTTATGCCAAACATATCCTGAAGATGTGGTTATGAATCTTGTAGGAGAAGTCAAGCATTTTCATCAATATATTAGACATAGTCAAGCTTATGGTTCAGCGGAACATGATAGTCTGACACATCAGGATCTGTATAGGGTAATCAGATGTCCAATCAGCATTCCCTAATGTAGAAGCAATTTTGAGATTGTTTCTTAGTATGATGTTTGCAAATTGCTCTGGAGAAATATATTTTTCTTAGCTGAAGAGGATATAAAATGAATTTAGAACAACAATGACTCAAGATAAATTATGTTCCCTCAGTCTCATGTGTATAGAAAGTGAAAAACTACGCAGTTTATCATTTGATGATGTCATCAGTGACTTTGCTCTAGCAAATGCAAGAAAGAAAATATTTTAGTTTAATATAATTGCTTGATCCTTATAACATGTTTTAAGAGATTAGATATTAGGCCTTTTAAATTGTGCTTTTTTACCAGAGTTTGCATTTTTAAGTTGGTTATGAATAAAAATTATTTTAAGTTAAAGATTTATTATTTCACTTTCTATATTCTTAATTGTATTTCAGTTTAACCCTCTAGGTATCCGAAAATCATATTTGGCACTGAAATATAATATATGGACCTATAAAGGGCCCTATATATCAAATAGCTTAGGGCCTTGCCAAGTCTAAATCCGGCCCTGAGGTGATTACTAGAGACCGGATTCCTATGCAATTGCAAGTTTGATTAAACAACATAAAGAGTCAGGCAATCAATTTTCTATCCGAATCATGTTTCAAGGATACTATAGGTGAATGTTGTGATGTTAATGTTGTAAACAGTGTGAAATATTTTAGGTATAACATTAGACAGGAAGTTGATTTTTTAACCGCATATTTTAAATTTACGCAAACGTTGCGAAAAAGCTCTTAACATGCTAAGAGTTTTATCAAAATTATCATGGGGATCTGATCGTACTTGTCTTTTAAAAATTTATAGAGCTTTAATACAATCTAAATTAGATTACGGGTGCGTGGTGTATGGCTCAGCACGAAAATCTGCCCTTCAAACTCTGAACACGATCCACCACACAGCTTTACGTTTATGTTCTGGTGCCTTTAGGACTTCACCCGTAAGCAGCTTGTATGTAGACTCTTTTGAACCTTCCCTGGACTTAAGGCGACAGTTCTTGTCCCTGGAATATTATTTTAGAATTTCCTCAACCTCACATCACCCATTGCATACTATTCTTCCCTGGACTTAAGGCGACAGTTCTTGTCCCTGGAATATTATTTTAGAATTTCCTCAACCTCTCATCACCCATTGCATACTATTCTTCACAGTCCATATTTAAAACTCCTTTATCAAGCAAAAACATTCTTCATCCCTACATTCCACTTAAGAATGCTGGATTTGATGAAAGGATCCCAAATTTCTTCAATTGACGCCACCCAGAAAAAACTGTATGCCTTTTCTCCTTGGTTTAATCATTATTTCGACTTTCAAAACCCGTTCCAAAATTTCTATAAATCAGATACCTGTGATAGTATCTACAAGTAACTCTTTCAGAAGTATACAGAAAAATACTCTAATTTATATAAATTTACACGGACGGATCTAAAAAGGCAAACAATGTTGGAGCTGCGTTCACTATTAACGATTCCCTTCACAGTTTTAAACTTCACTCTTCATGTTCTGTTTTTTACCGCTGAAATAATGGCCATCTATAAAGCATTAGAAAATGTATCTGATCATTGCCATAAAAAAATTTATCATTTTCATAGATTCATTAAGCGTTTTACAGTCATTGAAATGTCCTGATCATGCCAGTCATCCCATTGTTTTGGAGTCACTGCAAAAAAATTTTATCTTTCTACCAAAAACTTTCCCTAAGGAGATTGAACCCGAACCTTGGTCGCTGACCAACCGGTCTGGTGTTTTAGGTGTTACCCTCTAGATCGGAATGTTCCTGGTTCGAATCCGGTTCCGGGCATGGATGTTTGTAAGCGTATGGTGTAGAGGCGACTGATGTACCTTAAATCTGTCGTGGCCGAAAGTCCTCACGTTGAGTTGGTGTAGAAGTTTGGAAAGTGGGGAAAGACGATGTATCTTTTCCCGGGGATGGGGATCGGAGTCCCGCATTACCCCGTCTACCGTAGTGCGCACCGCACGAAAAATCAAGTGTTTAGTCTGCTTCCGTCCGAGTCGAGTCTAACCGACTTCTGTCTGTGTGTCTTGAATCTGGACGTTCAAGGCTTTTATAAGTTTTCTTTTGAAGAGATGAGAGAAAGCCTGCCTGCTTAATGTGCTCAGAAACGTTTGTTGTTTCACTCTGTCTTATTTAGTTGCAGTTTTCCCCTATCCCAACCCAAGAAGACGATCACTCTGGCATCTTAATGTGTTTGTTTTTCACAGTTCTTGGGCCAGGGAGCTTCCTCTCGCACCCGTACCCTGGGTTCAGCGACTTGTTAACGGCTTTTTGTGGGGGTTATGCGTCCATTGCAGACCGAGATTGCAGGTGTTGTGACCACGAGGTAGACGTACACTGACATAGGTCAGTTATATATACAAATAAAATGTGCAAAGTCACAGTGAGTAGTCACGACAGAACTGACTGCACAAAAAAGACCATGATGTGTGCAAGCTACACACACGATGTATTTTCATCGAAATTCAATGCATATACAACTAGTTTATGGCTTTGAGTTTTAGATTTTATCATGACGGTTGTAGTTGCCATTAGTCTATTTTGTTTCTCCAGTGCGATATTAATAAAAAAATATCTTACCATGACCAGAGTTGCCAACACTCCCGATTTCGGCGGGAGACTCTCGATTTTCCATCCATCTCCCGCCACTTTCCGGATTTTCCTCGAAATTCTCCTGCTTTTTACGATTTCTCCCGCTTTTCTCCTTATTTTTCGATATGTCGAAAAACCTCCGGAACCAACCAACTGGTAATGTAAAACAGTCTTTCAAGGATGAGATTCTTCCGACTTTTCTTAAATTTTTGAGAAAATGACCGATTTTTAAAAATGTTTAAGAAAAAATTCCTACTTTTGCCATTTTTTTGTCTTTAATAAATTTAAAATGCGCCAAATGAGACATCTCGCCAACATTGCATTCTTAAATTTTACAAGTCTTACAAATTCTTCTTTGAAAAGAATCCATTGTGAGAAGCTTATTAGATTAATTTCAAACCTGGAGTACTTGGATTTTGAACTAGTTAGTGTATGTTGTTGTTGCTGTAAATTTTGTAGGTAAAGCTACGGTTTCCTAAGAAAGCGGAGCTGTTATCTAGCGGCTGTGATACGTCATGATGCGACGGAAAAGGAAAAATGAAATATTTTAAGTTGATCAGGTTTTAATGTGATTTTTCTCTTTCAACTAGAAAATAAGATGCTCGTTTATTTCGTCTTTTATGGCAACCTTGGCAAGCGGAAAGTTTAAATATTCATGTTGAATATTCTAAAAAGTACTTTCAAAATCCTATTTACTTCTTTCTTTGGCGACTTTAGAAGTGCGCCAACGCGGTGGCCACCACTTTAAACAGACTATAGCTATTTTTTGCAGCGGAAATTTTCAAAATGATGCTTCTTTTAGAGGCAATATTTATGATTTTTTTACGTAAAAATTAATAACTAATATAATCCAAGAAATAATTTAAGTTTCATTTGATTTAAAGTTTATTTAATTAGAAAATAAGAATATTTACCGAAAAATAAAAGCCAACGGAATTTGATTAAAGATTTTGAAAAAAGGTATTTTACATTCGAAAATAGGTTGTACATTTAAATTGAATTAAATTATATTCATTTACCACAAGGGTACAGCTTTACTCTACGTTTTGCGGTGGTAACGACCTTCGCGTGTTTTTTTTTTGGCGCACTTTTTAAGATGCCAAGGAAACAATTATGAATGACAATGAATGAAGAATTTCACGAATTAAGAATGAATGAATAATTGGAATGACAATGAAATTAAACGACAGTTTAACGGATTTTGAAAGAACTTTCTAGAATAATCACAGTGAAAATTTTAAACTTTTCGCTTGCCGAGGTAGTCTTAAAATCCGCAATAACGTAATATAGATGGTTTATTTTAACCTGTCATTACTCGCTACTAGAAGTGCGCCAAAAAATTTGCCAAGACCGTTACCACCGATATAAACGTAGACTCAAGCTGTACCTTGCAACTGTAAAAAAATTCATTCCATCCTACCTTTATTTGATGCGCTAAATACATTATTACAATCTAGGATGCCTTTAATTCATGTATTGCAGACTATGATTTCTGATTTGTTCAGGAATATTTTGTCCAAATTTCAGTAATTTTATCAACATTTTCTGTTTTTCAAGTTAGTTTTGTAAAGTATGATTATATCCTACATAAATTTCCCACTAAAGATGATATTATTATGCATGCCAAAGTTGCAGATGTTTCAAAATTTCTAGAGGCATGCTTTTCAGATGTGAATTTTATTAAAGGAGATTTCGATCCATCATTAAATTAGTGTTTGGAGAAGAAGATTTGGACAAATCAATATATTTATTAAAATCACAGTTTTGTTCTCTACAATTAGAAGATATGAAAAAATGTAAGAATTGACACTCAGTGGTGTTCGATTGGAAGAATAAAGAACCTGGATGGAACTTGGAAGTTTAAAAAGCTGTCAAAGATTATGTTTGCTATTCTAACTATTTCACACAGCAACAGCAATGCTGAGTGTGAAAGGGTATTTAGTATAGTTAATAAAACAGAAACAAGTTCCGTTCAAATATGAATGATGATCTATATATATAATTCTCTTACATGATACTCAAATAAGACGTTATTTGTTTTCGCGTTTTGGCAACATTGTACGATTTTTTTGTTTATCCCAAAGCCTCGCGCTTCAATTGAATTTATAGTGTTATCGGATGAAATTTTATTGAAAAAAAAATGAATTTTTGTCGAGCTGTTGCAGTAAATAATAGAAATCAAAGAAAACGGAGGATCTTTTCAGGGTCATTTTAAAAAAAGGTCCTTTTCGGGGCAAACTATTATAGTTCAACAAGACGCTTGCATCACAACTTTCGACAACAAACTCAATGAAAAAGCGTGGGTGTCTCGAGTGCTGGGTAAATGTACACACAACCAACATGCTGGGTTTTCAATTTCCAAATCAACGCTCACATTTTGAGTCAAAATTTGCTCAAAGTTTCCATTTGAATTCTGATTCCAGAGGTACTGTAAGTATCTTTTCTAAAAAACAGCATAAAATTTAGATTTGAATAACATGTCATACACATGTCTTTCATTGATGCGGGCGAAGCGAGAATAGGTTCGCGCAGCGAACCAATGAGGATTGCGAAGCAATCCTCTGGGGGTTGGCGAGAGTTAGCGAGCAGGGGGCGGGGCCCCTAGTACATTAGAAAAAATCTTAGTTGCTAAAGTTAGTCTTCAGGGTTGTTGCAATAAGCAAAAGTTTGAGTCAGTTAAAAAAAAAAGCAAAATCTGCTACTAGAGTAGAAAGTTTTGCAACACGTTCTTGGAAAAAATTAGTTTATGTTTAAGTGAAAAGTATAAGGGTACGTTTCATTCATTTTTTACTACTTAGCATTTAAACATGAATATATTTGTTTGTAATAGATTATTAGTCTTAATTGTTAATTATGTTTACCATATTCATTCTTACATAACTATTTAAAAAAATTTATTATTAAACATCTATATTTGTTTTGTTGCTAATGGAAAAGTACAAGTTTTTCTTTATAATTGGTGGGGGGGGGAGTGAAATGTCGATACAAATTTATCTTGATTTCTTACACAAATCTCCTGATTTTTTACTTTAGAAGGAAGTAACAAAACATTCAGATTATACGACTATTAACAGGAATGACTTCGCAAGGTTTAGATACATGCAAATAAGGAAGCTGGAAAATTTAGAAAATGCTGTGTTGATCCCAATTTAAATCCGCATGTCAGCATAAACTTCAGTTAAAAAGTATGAGTTTCATAATGTTTCCTATCTTTTTAAGAATGTACAGGTTCTTATAAAATTCAGCGTTTTAAAAAAAGGGTTTCAAAGTTTTCTGCTGGATGCACTATAAAAATTCGTGTAAAAAAACATGAATAACTTATAAATAAGGAAATACACTGCATCTCTTTCGGAATTATACTATTTCTTTGTTTGGGTGTTCGTGTACGTTGCTGTAGTTCATAATGTCCAACAGTCATATTACGGATTCAACAAAAGCTCTGGGTATGTAATGAATTTTGTAAAGATGCATATTTGAAACATCTTGAAAACACACATTAAACTAATTGGGGTTGAATATTTTAGTGGGTTCGTGATTATCTCGTATAATTCTGGAAATCCAATTTGGAGGAGCAAAGGATTGGTAACCGGAGGGGTTGCGAGTTCGAAACTTCGTCCTGCGCATGTACGCGGCGGCTGGTGTGCGTTAAATCTGTCGTGACCAGGGTTCCCACGGTCCTTAAAAGTCCTTGGATTTTTTTTCCCAACTGGGAGCCCTTGAAAGTCCTTGAAAATTACGGAACTTGGTGAAAAGTCCTTGAAAGTACTTGATTTTTTTAACTAGCAAGTAATTGTGTAATTTCATCTTGTGTTTAAATTTGTCCAGACAAATTTCCTTTTTTGTCCAGACTAGTACCAGCTCAAATGGCGCAGGTGTGCCATTTTAGCATCATTCACAATAAAACCGGTTTTTGCACTTTCACACCATGTGCCATTTTAAACCGCATCATGGCGTAAAACGGCTGCTAGGTAACAGCACTGCTTACTTAGGAAACCGTAGCTTTATCAGTCAGGACGTCATGGGAAACCTAGCACGCGTCCAAAGAAATAAAAGCCACAATCTTATTAAAAAATATAAAAGTTACAATTTTTTTAAAAATTTGAAAATCACATGGAAGATAGCTTTTCTACAGAATTTATATCTATTGAAATTGTCACTCTCTTTAAAGACCGCAAAGAAAGTAACTTAGACCAGAGAATAAAAAAGCCCTATCGCCAGACAAAACTTTTGATTTGTTTTGTTTCTCAAACAAAATTAACCACGACGTCCGTCTGTTGTAGTGGCAGTGAACGACAGCAAAATGGAGATTATGCAAGGACATAACATGTAAGCTCCCATACTCTTCTTCGTACCACCAAAAGAATTTATCGTACAGTATTTTATCGCACGACCAAAATCGATAGGTGTGCAAGTAGCATGATAGCATTGAGACGAAAACCCCACTTTCAAACAACAAAATATCACAAGTTCTGTGAGAAAGAAAATCCAAATTATAGCCAAAATTGATGGTAACCGTTCTTCTTCTGACAGTCAGTAGTTTAAAAATTGAGTAAAAAAAAATAGTATTTTTTTAATGTTTTTCACAATTTTTTTAATTGACAACTTTTGCGTATCCCTTGTTTTAGGTCGTTTTAAAAATTTTAGGGCCGACCAACCGGTATAATGGTTAAGGTGTTAGCCACTAGATCGGAAGGTTCGTGTTTCGAATCCGGGTCCGGGCATGGATGTTTGTAAGCGTATGGTGTAGAGGCGGCTGGTGCACCTTAAATCTGTCGTGGCCGAAATTCCTGACCTCGGATTGGTGTGGAAGTTTGGAAAGTGGGGTGCCAGGTCAGGTGTTGCTCCGTCATCTGACAGTGGTTCAAAATTACGAGGTGTTGTCCTCGGATTTTTCCCTTAAGGGACTGATCCCGGACGGTCGTCAATAGCCCGTTGTGTAGCTCTAGTACGACGTTAACTAAAATTACCATTACCGGGCTTGGATGTTGGTATGCGTATGGTGTACAAGCGGCTGGTTCACCTTAAATCTGTCGTGGCCGAAAGTCCTCACGTTGGGTTGGCGTGGAAGCTCGGAGAGTGGGGTGCCAGCTCAGGTGTTGCTTCGTCATCTGACCGTGGTTCAAAATTGCGAGGTGTTGTCCTCGGATCTTCCCCTTAAGGGACTGATCCCGGACCGTCGTCAATAGCCCGTTGTGTTGCTCTAGTACGACGTTAGCTAAAATTACCAAATTACCAAAAATATTAGGTCTTTGAAAAATATTTTTTTAATTTTGAAAAATCCTTAAAAGTCCTTGAATTTTTTTTGTTTTGAATAAGGGTGTGGGAACCATGCTGATCTAAAATTTAATTATGAAGGTAAGTGGTAGAAGTATGGAGACAGGTGTTGACCTCGTCATCTAACCGTAATTAAAAAACTACGAGGTGTTGTAATCGCTTCATGGTCGCGGAAATGCGCTAACAGCCCATTGCTGCAGTGCGACGTTAATACAGCTACCTCATCTAAATTATACGGGACCTTGAGAGATTATTTTGATTAGTTAGATTAATTGAGTTTTATGAATTGCCATATTTAGACACACTTCGCAATGCACAAGCCAGACTACATCAAGTAGTAAACATAGATACACAAGGAAATTTCAGTGCCACATCAGGGAAGAATATACCAAACCTGTGGCCTACCGAGGTTCATTGATATCGCTTTTGGACTGAATTTTTATGAACCCATATTCAACACTGCAAATGCGATCAACCGGTCTGTGTGTGGTGGTTAAGGTGTTAGCCTCTAGATCGGGAGGTCCCTGGTGCGAATCCGGGTCAGTGCACGGTTGTTTGTTATCGTATAGTTTAGAGATGACTGGTGCACCTTAAATCTGTCGATGCCCAAAGTCTCACGTTGGGTTGGTGAGGAAGTTTAGAGAGTGGGGTGCCAGCTCTTGTGTTCATTTGACCGTGGTTCAAAATTACGTAGTGTTGACCTAGGATCTTTTCTTTAAGGAATTGTCAAGTTCGGTTCGTGTGGAAGTTTGGAGAGTGGGGTGCCAACTCAGGTGTTGCTTCGTTATCTGACCGCGGTTCAAAATTACGAGGTATTGTCCTGCGATCTTTCCCTTAAGGGACCGATCCCGGATCGTCGTCAATAGCTCGTTGCGTTTCAGTAAGACGTTAACTAAAATTACCATTACATTTAAGGAATTGGCCGACCAACCGGTATAGTGGTTAAGGTGTTAGTCTCTAGATCGGAAGGTTCCTGGTTCGAACCCGGGTCCGGGCATCGATGTTTGTAATCGTATGGTGGAGAGGCGGCTGGTGCACCTTAAATCTGTCGTGGCCGAAAGTCCTGACCTCGGGTTGGTGTGGAAGTTTGTAGAATGGGGTGCCAGGTCAGGTGTTGCTCCGTCATCTGACCGTGGTTCAAATTTACGAGGTATTGTCCTCGGATCTTTCCCTTAAGGGTCTGATCCCGGACGGTCGTCAATAGCCCGTTGTGTTGCTCTAGTACGATGTTAACTAAAATTACCATTACCCGGATCGTCGTCAAAAGCCCGTTGTGTTTCTCTAGTACGGCGTTAACTGAAATTACCAATTACCCGACTAACCAAGAATATCTTCAGAACATTTATGACGCAGCACTGAAGCAACACAGCGCGCTATTGGCGAAGGTCCGGGATTAATACCGGAAAGAGAAAGAGCCAAGTACAATAGTTCGTAATTTCGAACCACCGTTTGATGACGAGGACAACATATAAGCAGCCACCCAACTCTCCAACCTTCCACATCACACCAATGTGAAGAGATTTAAACCATGTACAGATTTAATTGGTAATTTTTTAATTAACGTCATACTAGAACAACAGAACGGGCTATTGACTACGATCCGAGATCAATCCCTTAAGCGAAAGATCCGAGGAGGACACCTGGTAATTTTGAACCACGGTCAGATGACGAAGCAACACCTGAGCTGGCACCCAACTCTCTAAATTTCCACACAAACCCAATCGTGAGATAATTGGTAATTATAATTATTATTTAACGTCGTACTTGAGCAACAGAACGGACTATTGACTACGATCCGGGATCAATCCCTTAAGCGCAAGACCCGAGGACGACACCTCGTAATTTTGACGCACGGTCAGATGACGAAGCAACACCTGAGCTGGCACCCAACTCTCTAAATTTCCACACAAACCCAATCGTGAGGTAATTAGTAATTCTAATTATTATTTAACGTCGTACTAGAGCAACAGAACGGCCTATTGACTACGATCCGGGATCAATCCCTTAAGCGAAAGATCCGAGGACGACACCTGGTAATTTTGAGCCACTGTCAGATGACGAAGCAACACCTGAGCTGGCACCTCACTCTTCAGACTTCCACACCAACCCAACCTTGAGGACTTTCAGCCACGACTGATTTAAGGTGTATACGGTATTTTCCACATAATTTATTTCAGTCATTCATTCGATCTTTTAGGTGTCCAGAATATTTTTTGTCTATGCTAAGGTATCCCTTAGAAAACTTTCCTGATAGTCTGGAAGTTTTTACAATGGTAAAATACATGGTCTACACTAGGGTTCGAAATACTTGGGTACACAGGTGCACTGTGCAAATAAAAATAAAATTGTGCACCTAATTTTTATCCCGCTAAAAAAAGGAGGGAAACGTGTTATATGTTATTTTGATGATCGAACACAATATTAGTATCGACCTCTCTCGCTCTAAAGGAATGTCATTCAAATTGCTAAATACACACTATGCGAAACAAAATCGCTGGGCCGTAACGGGTTTATACAGGAAAAAGTTTTACTTGCGCCACTGCCCCCAGAACTTTCCGATGATCGAAACATTTTCCAGATGGCGCTGTTGAAGCGACTGTTGAGACAGACGTGCGCTGTAGTAGGGATAATTTAGGTGTTTAAATATTTTTATTTACTATATACTATACTGACCTTTATAAACAGACTCAACTAATAAAGTTATTTATATTACATTAATGATCTTATATTACGTTTTTTTAATATGCACTTAAAATATAACCTGTGCACCTAATTTATAAATTTAGGTGCAAAAGACAACTGTACAAAAAAATCTATTTCGAGACCTGGTTTACACCTAGTATGTCTTCCTTGCAGTCACATACGTCACTTTTGTTGAAGAAACGTTTTTGGTATGTACCAAAAAAAAACCTGGCCCCGTTAGGATCTGATTAAACTCGAAGGATCCCATCGTTTGCTTGACGAGACTTTTTTGTAAGTCTTAAGGGGGTCCAAGACATATAAATCGTCAAATTTTCGATTTTTTTTTATTATTTTAAGAAATTTTTTTTCTCTGTGTATTTCTGCTTAAAATGACGTCTAAATCATGTTTCTATCTTAATTAGAGCTAGAGATATAATAATTTTTTGTGGTGCGTTGTTTTGAAAATCTAACACTCTTCACAGTTGTTGTCATGGCAACAACATTTGTCCTTAAAACTTTAAATGCGTTTTTCTCCATGATACATTTTTTCAAGATTTCCTGTATTCAAATTGCTATAAGTCGAGGGGTATAAGTATAAGGGTTGAAATTTGGAATATATCTTTTTCAAAAATAATACTTTAATTTTGATTCAGCAAATTTGAAACAAATATTTAATTTTAAAATATGACTTTTTTTTTTAAATACCTTAAAGTTTTCAAAAATTTTCATTCAAATATTTTTTTTAATCAAATTATTTTTTTTTAATTACTGAATCAAAATTAAAGTTAATAAATTTGTGAATAATTTACTGCAAGAATTTTGAAAATTGATCAAGAATATTTTGAACCTTAGCAATTTAAAATGACCCCTCTTTTTTTCAAAAAATTTTTAGTATAAAATTATTAAAGAACTTTTGGAAAAATTTTGTGTTGTGATTTCGCTTATTAGTTAGATGGGTAATCAGTACAAAAAAATTCAAAATTAATTAATAAAAAATTTTTTTCAATGTATCCCGGACCCCATTAAAGATTTTTTGTCCTTTGCTTGTCTGCGACCATCTGTCTTACCAGTCAGTTAGTTGTTCTTTCCTGGTTAATTTCTTAATGGATTCTTTAGTTTTATTTTGCTCTTTATCAATTTGCTCTTTAGTAGTGGCTTCTATATGGCTATTGTATCCGCTCTTTCATTTCCCCTGTATTTTTTGTACGCTGTTTCCATTATTTTCCATCCTATGCTTTTCTATGCCATGTTTTAAACTAGCAATTTTACAGTCTGTTTGAGCAGTTATACATGATGATTTGTATGAAAAAAAATTATGCTCAAAATTATCTATATAAGTTACCGCTAAAGTATGAAATCCGTTATTTTATAGAACACCTAGTTATTCCATGAAATAACTGATCGTGTCCGTTAAAGTGTAAAACTCTCTTGTATTTCATGGTTTAACTAGTTATTTCATAGAATAACGATCTGCAGCCCGTTAAAGTGTAAAATAATCTATATCATATATTTCGCACGACAAATACATTTACCTTCCACCCCTACTGCATTTATGAACTATTCCAGGCCATAGGGAGAGAACTTGTTTAGCGTGTTGGCGCCAGTTCATTCCGGTTAATTTCATTCTTAATTAATGTCGGATAAATCTCATTCTGAAGCCTCTGTGGGGTTTACCGTCCGTATCCCAGACGATCTGTTAATTGTTCAACGGTGGAATCTACTGCTAACCAATCAGAGCGCGGCAGCTGGTGGAGTGCCAGCGCTGGGATTTAAGCTCACATGTTGGCTTCTTTTTGCTTCTGCGGTCGGATAGTTGAATTTTGTTGTAGGGTTTATAGTCTTTGATTCAGTGTTCCACGTGTTTTTATAGTATTATAAATATTGTATCCTTTTATTATATAAGTTAATAATTATATAAGTTAGTGTTTTATGTATGCTTTTTGTTACATCAGAATGGTCCTAAACCAGGGGTGGATACGACACCATCATCCTAAAGCAAAGGGGACGGAAGAGGGGCGGGAAAATATCAACTGGTAGTGAGTTCAGGAGTGGTTCTTAGATTATTTATGTAAAATCAACGAAAGCTTGGAAAAATATAAAAAGGGTATTAAAAATTAGGAAAAGTAATTTAGAATCAAAAGGAATTAAATTGGAATTTTTAAAAAGTAATTTGGAGGATTTCATTTTAGATAAATTGTTTATTTTACACTTTAACTGTCTCTCATTAGTTAATTTATAGAATACCTAGTTATTTCATAGAATAACTAGTTAAATTGTCAAATTAATAACATATTACACACTTTAACGGACACGATCAGTTATTTCATGGAATAACTAGGTATTCTATGAAATAACTGCATTATATACTTTAACGGTAACATATATACATGTATTAAAAAATAGATACATTACTTATTATATTTGTACAAATTATTTGTACAATCCTTGAAAGTGCAAAACGAGGAAACCAGTGAAATGAAAATAAATTGTACACAATTTAATGGATCGTCATAGTCCGGTTGAAAGAGTAGCGGATTAGGTTGTAAGTTCGAAACTTGGGTCCCACCCCATACCGTCATGTTCGTGGAGGCTGGTGCATGTTATGTCTGTCGTGGTTATAAATGTTCTGACGTTCGCCTGATGAGGAAAGTTTGAAGGGTGTAATTCCAGTTCTCTAGTGTTGACCTAGTATCTAGTGATTCAAATTGACGAGGTGTTTTCCTCGTAACCTTCCCTTTTTTGATTGATCACGGACAGTTTCCAACGACCTGTTGTGTTGCTCCAGTGCTACGATAGTTCAACTAATGCCAAACCTTCCTACTTTTCAAAACAAACTTCGCATAAAGCTGAACTATAAACTTTGCAAATTGCAATATTTTTAGTAACCCATACCAAAACACAGGTATTCATGTTTGCAAGCTGACCAATTGGTATAGTAGTTAAGGTGTTAGCCTCTAGATCGGAAGATTCCTGGTTGAAATCCGGGTCCGAGCATGGATATTTGTAAGCGTATGGTGCCCTTAAATCTGTCGTGGTCCAAAGTCCTCGCGTTGGGTTGGTGTGGAAGTTTCGAGAGTGGGGTGCCAGCTCAGGTGTTGCTTCGTCATCTGACCGTGGTTCAAAATTACGAGGTGTTGTCTTCGGATCTTTCCCTTAAAGGATTGATTCAGGATCGTCGTCAATAGCCCGTTGTGTTGCTCTTGTACGACGTTAAACAATAATTGCCAATTAACATGTTTGCAAACAGATTGGTTGATATTTTCATTAAAGTCGCACTGGAGTGACACGACGAGCTATTGGCGACGGTCCGTGATTAATTTTAAAGGGAAACATCCTACTACGCCACGGCCGACCAACCGGTATAGTGGTTAAGGTGTTAGCCTCTAGATAGGAAGGTTCCTGGTTCGAATCCGGGTCCGGGCATGGATGTTTGTTAACGTATGGTGTAGTGGCGGCTGGTGCACCTTAAATCTGTCGTGGCCGAAAGTCCTCACGTTGGGTTGGCGTGGAAGTTTGGAGAGTGGGGTGCCAGCTCAGGTGTTGCTTCGTCATCTGACCGTGGTTCAAAATTACGAGGTGTTGTCCTCGAATCTTTCCGTTAAGGGACTGATTCCGGACCGTCGTCAATAGCCCGTTGTATTGCTCTAGTACGACGTTAACTAAAATTACCATTACCATTACCTACTACGCCACGTAATTTTGAACAGCGCTCAAGATGACAAGGCAACACCTGAGCTGCTACTCCACTCTCCAAAACTCCACACTAAGACAACATGACGACATTTGAGTCCTGGACAGATTCAACATGCACTAGCCTCCTTTGTACCCTACTGCTGCAAATTCGCTACTCTTACGACGACAATATCTCAAATGTGACAATCACCTGGGACACAATTTTATTTAAATAAATGCACACTTTAAAATGTTTCAGCATTCATAAGGCACACCGGTCAATGAGCTCGTCATCTGACCGGGATACAGAATCACGCGGTGTTATCCTCGAATCTTTCCCTTCGGAGTTGATACGGGACCGTCACCAATAGCCCGTTGTGTTTCTTAGGTGTGACATTAACTAAACATACCAAATACTGGTTGATAAGCAATGTTTTAACCTGTTGAACACGTGAATTCTTAGTTTTGTATGTAAACCTGATCTTAATTTCTCTCTCTCGTGGACAGACTGTACGTTGCCACAGCAACGATTGTCACTGCAGGAAGTGAAAATGAACCGTGTTCTGACAGAGGACACCATTAACCAAAACTACAAGATCGTGAGATCTCCCTGGCCTTGTAAAGTGCAGGAAAGAGCCTTTGAAATCATTAGAGAAATAAGTATGGTATGTATGGTCGATTTTTGAAGTCTGTTTCAAGCTCTTTCTTTTTTGTATTACAACAGGATTCAACAACAGCCGCTGTAGCCTTGTTGGTAATTGGTAATTTTTTAGTTAACGTCGTACTATAGCAACACAACGGGCTATTGACGACGGTCCGGGATCAGTCCCTTAAGGGAAAGATCCGAGGACGACACCTCGTAATTTTGAACCACTGTCAGATGACGAAGCAACACCTGAGCTGGCACCTCACTCTTCAAACTTCCACACCAACCCAACGTGAGGACTTTCGGCCACGACAGATTTAAGGTGCACCAGCCGCCTCTACACCATACGTTTACAAACATCCATGCCCGGACCCGGATTCGAACCAGGAACCTTCCGATCTAGAGGCTAACACCTGTAGCCTTGTTGGATTAGTCACGGGAGTGTCGAGGGCAGGGCTGTAGTGGGTAAACCAGAGGGTATACGGCGATATTCGCCGTATACCCTCTGGTTTTTCCAGCAAATTCCGTATACCCTCTGCTTTCTATATATAATTCTCTAACTTGGCACGCGCCGACCAACCGGTATAGCGGTCAAGGTGTTAGCCTCTAGATCAAAAAGTTCTTGGTCCGGGTCCGGGCAGGCATGTTTGTAAGTGTATGGTGTACAGGCGGCTGGTGCACCTTAAATCTGCCGTGGCCGAAAGCCCTCACGTTGGGTTGGTGTGGAAGTTTGGAGAGGGTTTGGGGTGCCAGGTCAGGTGTTGCTTCGTCATCTGACCGTTGTTTAAAATTACGAAGTGTTGTCCTCGGAACTTTCCCTTAAGGAACTGATCCCGGACCGTCATCAATAGCCCGTTGTGTTGCTCTAGTACGACGTTAACAAAAATTACCATTACCATTAACTTACATGGTACGCAAAAAAGACGTAATTGTTATCGCGTTTAGGCAACACTGTACGATTGTTTGTTTACCACGAAGCCTGGCGCCTCAATTGAATTCAACTGTCGTAATCATAAACCTCAAAGCACCCAACAATCTTATAATCAATTTAAGTTATAGCGTTTTCGGATGAAGTTTTACTGAAAAAATGAATTTTTTTTCTAATGGAGGCACATTTGACTACTGGCCACTACAAGGCCGGAAGTGATGGCCACTTGTGAAGGCTGTTATAGTATACTATAGGTCGTAATACAAATGTACGACCTATAGTATACTTTTTACCGGATAAAATTTGTAAATTCTTGGTTCACCAACCATTGCTCTTCAGTACACAATAGATCAAGAGTATGCGCTACAAAAAGGCACAGAGACGGATTTCTCTCGTCAAGCAGTTTGGAAAATATTTCAATGAAAATAACTGAGGTAAACCTTAAAATATGTTTCAAAAAAATTACATCCTAATTTATATGTGTTTAAATATTTTTCTCTTAACATTTCCTGTAATTATTTTTGCTTTGCATTAATACGGTGAACTCCCGTAAACTCGGAAGTTTGGAGAGTGGGGTGCCAGTTCAGATGTTGCCTCGTCATCTAACCGTGGTTCAAAATTACGAGGTGTTGTTCTCGGATCTTTGCCTTAAGGGATTGATCCCGGACCGTTGTCAATAGCCCGTTGTGTTGCTCTAGTTCGACGTTAACTAAAAATTACCTTACCCATTACCTCGAACCTTGTGAACACGAATTTCTGCTTAAGTCGAAGTTTCTTGAAAGTTCTACAATTCCTACCCTGTAGTATAAAATTAAGATACGGATTTTTCTTTCGATAATTTGAACTTCGATTAATTCGAACGTATTACTCGGTCCTTTGAGTATACCCCATGGGCGCTCGGAGGAAGGGGCAAAGGAGTGGGTCAAGCTCCTGGCTTATGGATTTCCTATATACAGGGTGTCTTGGAACTTCGTGTATAAACTTGTAGGGGAAGTAGAGAACATCTTTAGGAACGATATTTACATTGGAAAGCATTTGGCGGAAACGTTACCCTCACGTGATAAAGAGACACAAAGACATTATAAAACCACAACACAGAATGTCCTAACAGACGAAAGTGAAATAGATAGCAAAAGTACTTTAACACATTGGTTGGCACTCATGATAATCCAGAGAAAACTTGCGTAATCGACTGCAGAGTTTGCGAGGTCATCAATACGTTATTTCCTTGTAAATGACGTTTTAAAATCTCTGAATGTTGAGCGAAATAATTTTGCGCTTCTGCTATCCGATACAGCATATTATACGACTACGGCTGGAATCACACTTAAGATGCTTTATCCGCGATTGCTCCAAGTTACTTGAGTGGTACACTTGTTTCACAACTGCAGAAAAAGTCCAATGCAACAATGCCAGGCAACATCAGTCTCTGTTGAGCGCAGATTTTCAACGTTAAAGAAATTACTGACCAAGGATAGGCCATTCAACGACATCAACGTTCTTCTGTATTTAATAATGTACAAATAAATTTGGAATTTTTTCATTTTTTACTAATAATTTATTTTAGATTTTAGTGTATCAAAAATAAATGCAACTTTATTGAATGATAAATGCAACTTTTTCCATTTTTACTGCAACAAAAAAATTGGCCTACTAATTACCTAAGTTGAGCGATAGAGCCCTCAGTGGCATTTACGACTGATGCTTTCCTCCATAGTATTGTGTGGCTTATATCACCAATGCGACCGTCTGCCTTTCCCCAAAGCGTTCACACCTCACGGTGGACAGGGTAGGGTACTGAACAAAAGGGGGATCCTCTACTAAACGGTCAATCGCTGACAGCTCGTTAAAGGTGATCGATGCCAGCGGTCACTTAAAAGGGGATTACATCCACCATACACAGATGAATTCCATGCCGCTGGTCTAAACGAAATTGTAGTGGTAACAATTGTGTACCTGCCGCGGCGTAAAGATTAAAGTCGACAATGTGTGTATTATGGTAATTTCATTTATCTTAGGTTTAAGGAATAGTAATGGCAATACATATAACACGTATTTCACTGTATCAGAACTGTACTGGTTATTATACCCAATTTTGATCAGGATACCAGTATCCAGTTTTGACCACAGGTTTGATCGGAATACGTGGATTTCTCAATCGGTATCGGATAGAAATAAGGACATGCTTTTATGTATGGTGACCGCCAGGTTGAAGTAAGGTATTGGGAAATGCAGATTCCTTCTTTTGAAATCAGGTGGTTCTTTCCTTCTGGAATCTAGAGATTTCTATTGCTAGTGGACACAGTAAAGGAAGCTGGATTCTGGTTGGTAACTTCGTTTATTTTTTGTTCAATTCGTCGATGGTACATCTCTTAATCGTAGAGTTACCATATTTTTGGAAAAATAGCTGGCCACAACCGAAAAAGCCTCCGTCTCCTTTTCTTTTAGCGTTGGCGCTTTTCTATCGTTCTCCCCGTCTGACCTTCCTTCGATATTCTGGATGATAATCCCTGACCTTCCCAGGGGGACAATCCTTCTATTGGCCGAGTGACATTGCGCCACTTTAGATATCAACCCCATTGGGTGAAGGGTGAAAGCGCACTTTTCCAATTTCTCGGAGGGGGGGATGAACTTGGTTTCTACTCAAGCTCAGGGATTTGTTAGGGGACTGGACATTGAAACAAATAGCTTGCAGGTTGTGTTTCCCTGCTTTTAGGGCAAAACAATATTTGATGTGATTGTCATATCACAAGAACCTTTGATTTTTTGTCATATATTTAACTCAATGTGCCACAGCCAGAATTGATTGGCATAATATATACTATCCACAAGCAAACAGGTAGATATTTCAATTAACGTCGTACTGGAGCAACGCAACGTGCTATTGACGATGGTCCGGGATCAATCCCAAAGGGAAAAATCCGACAAAAGATAAGTATTTTGCAAAATTGAAAATTAACAAGTTCATTCGTGACATTTTATTATCATGATATGAGAACTCATACAAGTTGAGCCAAAAGTCACTAAGAGGTCTGAAGTTTTAATAACATTTTTAATTATCTTTTAAAACATTTTCTTCGGATATTTTACAAATACCTAAGGGATTAACCGTGGAAAAATCCACAACAGAGCAGCGAACACAAATTATGAAATTTTACTATCAAACTTCAGGATCAATAATTCTGATCCAATGAGCATATCATCACCATTATGGGATGAAATATTCTCCAATCGAATCAATGATTTGACCAGGGGTCGACAAACTTCTTTGATCGTCGACCCCTTTTAAGAATTTCTTGACATCTTATCAAACCTCTCCCCCCTCTCTATTTTATTATTACGTAAAGCAGGGCTTGAAATACCAGGGTGCACTGTGCACATGAAATTATAACTGTGCACCCAATTTTTTCCCACTAGGTGCACGCAGTGCACCTAACGTTAAAAAAGGGGGAGAACGTGTTTTATGTTATTTTGATGTTTGAACAAAATATGAGTTTTGACCTCTCTCGTTCCAAAGGAACGCAATTAAAATTCTTAAATACACACTATGAGAAAACAAAACCGTAACGGGTTTATACAGGAGGAAGGTTTACTTGCGCCACTGCCACCAGAACTTTCCGATGATCGAAACATTTTCCAGATGGCTCTGTTGAAGCGACTGTCGCGACAGACATGCGCCAGAGAAGGGAGAATTTAGATGCTTAATTATTTTTATTTACTATCTACTATTAATTTATTTAAACATACCTAACTAATAAAGTAGTTTACATTACATAAATGCTCCCATATTACGTTTTTTTAATGTGCTCCTAAAATAGAACCTGTGCACCTAATTTAAAAACTTCGGTGCACACCTACATTAAAACCTGTATTAAAAAATCTATTTCGAAGCCTGATGTAAAGAATTTTTAAAAAGTGCCTTAGCTTCAAGAGCAACTGACGATTCAATAAGATTATCTCGTAAGTTACATTTGATATTTTCAATATCTGATTCTATATCTTTATCAACCCCTAACAAGGTTATATCGATCCCTTGGGATCTATAGTGACCACTTTGGTGACTACTAGTTCAGATAGTTTGTTTTGAGGGATGTATGGCTCAGTAAGCTACTTCCAAGAATAGCAATTCCGCGATCGCTTAGAACGAAAAGTCAGTTAACAATGTTCCTTATCCCTTCAAGTGGTTTCGACAAAATCTCGTTCATTGAAATCTGACTGTTTTGCTTTGGTATTCTTTATGACAGTGTTGCTTTGATCCAGACACATACTATCATAACCCTATATATATATATATATATATATATATATATATATATACAGGGTGGTCCCGAATTCATGGTACAAACTTTAATGGTAGGTATAGGACATTGTAACAATGATTTATTGTATAGGAATGTATAGTCGCAAGTGACGCGGTGAGGCGAAAACAGGGGAAATAACGGCCGAAAGGAAAAACAAAGATTTTATTGAAAGCGTTGTTGACAAGTGTCATGTTTACAGTAATTGTTCAAAATTGCGTCCACCAATATCGATACATGCTTGACAGCGTCGGTGGAGCGATTGGCGTACACGTTCAAAGATGCCTGGTATTTCACGCACACCTGCAGCAGCTACAGATAAGCGAGCGACGAGATCCTCATCTGAGTCAACTGGAGTCTCATAAACAAGATGCTTTAGATGTCCCCATAAAAAGTAATCGAGGCTCGATAAATCGGGAGATCGGGGTGGCCAAGGGACTGGTCCACCACGCCCAATCCATCGAGTACCAAACGTGGCATTCAGGTAATTCCGTACATCAATGCTGAAGTGTGCTGGCGCCCCATCGTGCTGAAACCACATGCGGTTACGAATGGCGATCGGAACATCATGCAGCAGTTGTGGTAACACTTCTTTCAGAAAAATAAGATAGCTTCCGCCAGTGAGCCGCGTGGGTAGTAAGTATGGGCGAATCAAAAAGTCGTTCACAATACCAGCCCACACATTAATACTGAAACGTTGTTGAAACGCATGTCGACGCGTTGCATGTGGATTATCGGTTGCCCACACATGGGAATTGTGCGCATTAAAGACACCCTCGCGTGAAAATGTCGCTTCATCTGTAAATAGCACATAATCTACGAAATCCGGCTGCAACGCACATTGCTGCATCACCCACAGGCAGAAGTTCACGCGGCGAGGATAATCTGCCGGATTCAATGCTTGTACTTTCTGAAAATGGAAGGGGTGTAAGCGATTTTCGTTTAACACTCTGCATAGAGTCTGATGACTCACACCTACGTCACGCGCAACAGTTCTTGTGCTTGACTCGGGTCTATCAGCCACAATGTTCAAGATGCTTTCTTCCAGCCTTGGAGTGCGTACAGCTCTTACTCGACCAGCGCCATGTCTGTTGACGTCGAACGCACCTGTTTCACAAAGTTGACGATGTAACCGTTGAAAAATTCTATGATCCGGCATTCGTCGATCAGGATACTCCGCGCGATACATTCGTAACGCAGCTCTGCCGTTACCATTTGCACGGCCGTACATGTAATGCATGTCTGCTTTTTCTGCATACGTAAAGTCACCCATCGTCTACGGCAGCACAATTGTGAATGGCGCTTTTCCCTACTGCGATGCATCATGTTCAACAGCGGCTAGACATCTACTGCCCTCTACCGGCAATGATACCAACCGATCACTCCCATTTCTCTTTCCTTTTATTTCCCCTGTTTACGCCTCACCGCGTCACTTGCGACTATACATTCCTATACAATAAATCATTGTTACAATGTCCTGTAC